>LT855414.1:2458715-2471703 GCA_900184765.1 Hymenoscyphus fraxineus | reverse complement strand
TGGGATGGGATGTGATGGGATGGGATGGGATGGGATATGGATGGGATGGAGTGGTATGGTGGGTGAGTTGGTGAGTGAGGGGGGTATGGGATGGGATGGGGTGGAATGAGTAGTCGTGGTACAGTAGTTCACTGCGTCACGAGGGGAGGAGTTGTTACAGTACAGTACTGTACGTATTAGTCGAATACTTATACTTGTAGATAGATGAATGAATGAATGAGCTTTCCGGGGATTCGCGACCCGTTGGGCTTATGCGGATGATGGGTTGGGATGGCTGGTAGTATGGTATGGTATGGGTGAAGTGAAGGGAAGTGAAGGAAAGGAGTGGAACGGGGGGAGGGGGAAATTACGAAGTACGTGACTGAAGGAAGAGGGGAGGGGGGAAGATGGGAGAGTAAGCTGTTCGTTCGTGGCTGGGGATTTCGTATAGGAAGAAGGCTTTACGAGGTGTGAGGTTGATGATTTGATGATTTGAAGAACAGGAAGAAGGAAGGTTTTATGAGGTGTGAGTTGTGAGTTGTGAGGTTTTGTGGATGAGGTTGTGGTGGAGTTTTGGGATGGTGTTTTTGGGAGGGAAGGGGTTATGGAGGAGGAGGTGTTTGTAAGTAGTTTAACAAACGACAGAGGGCGATAGATGATGGGATCTTGGGGATAAGTGGGCGAGGTGGGTTTATTTGATGGGGGATTTGTTGGTTATTATATTTCTGTGTTTTGGCTTTGTTGATTAGTATTTTGTACCTTGGGTAGGGTGTTGTAGGATTATTATAGTTGTAGTATAAGTTGGTAGGTAAGTAAGGAAGAAATGGTAAAATAGATACGATAGGAGTGCGAGAATACGATGGGTAATAAAACCTAGCCAGGGAGGAGAGTAAAAAGTAAGAATGATAAAATATGGTATTTGAGAAGCAGGTAAAGTGCTTGATTATATTAATATAGATATAGCTAGTTTATATATATCTAGCTAACAAAGGTTCTTTGATTATGATAAAGTGAATAGAATAGTACAGATTACGTAATTTTAACAGCCCCCTTAATCTATACCATAGAGCTATAATATAAGGCTATTCCTAGGTTCTTAATCCTAGTATATACCTAAATTTTTATAGCCCTTTACGTAGGAGTGGTTTCGTAAGACCGTTAGCCGCCTAGTAGTTTATATAGACATATTAGTAGGTAATTATACCTAATTTAACCTATTCTTACTACTAGCGGTATTATATACTAACGTGTTTTATCTAGGGTATATAGTAAGGGTTCTTTAAAAGTATAATTACCCCCTAGTTATTAACGAATATAATAGTAGGTTTATTATTTTATTAAATAAATAGTTTTATAAGTAGTTAATATAACTAAATAGCTTCTTTTCTAGCTATTGTTTAAGCGAATAATTTAGCCTCGTAAGTAGATAATAGTACGGTTTATTATTATTTTAAACTCTAAGATATAGTACTACTTCTTAGATTAAATAGATATTCTAATATTAATTAGCTCGTAGATTTATTATCTACCTAGCTAGTATCTATATATCCTTAGAGTTTTATATACTATCCTTCGAATACTAGTATAATATTAAGTGTTTTTTTTAGGTAGTAGAATAACTTTTATAGTACCTAGTAGTATAGTATTACTAGTTAGTAGAAGTAGTAGCTAAGTACTAATATAGTATATACTATATCTAGACAAGTTCCTAGTATTATATATATAACGCTACTAATCTTTTACTAGTATTGTTGTAGATCGCACTCTTTGGTTCTACAGTCCGTAGCCATCCGGCCGTTTCTGCCTAGGTGGAAAAGGAATTGAAGTCTTATATACAACCAATACTAACTTCGCATCTGTATTTACTAGAGTTTTGCTACATATCGTACTTCTTACAGGTCTGGTTTACGGTCCGTAACCATCTAGCCATTGCTGGTCGCTTAGAATCGAGACGGAAGTGCTATACCCAACGAATGAGACAGTATTGCATCTGGGTTTACTTGAACTTTGTTGCTTTTCGCACCTTTTACAGATACGTTTTACGGTCCGTAGCTATCCAGTCAACTGGCGTGGTAGAAGGGAGACGGAAGTGCTATACGCTGCAAATACTAGCTTGAGGTTTGTTGCATTTCGCACTTCGCACTTCTTTTACGGGTCTGTTTTCCAGTCCGTAGCGATCTAGCCAAATGGCTTGGTAGAAGCGAGATGGAAGTGCTATATGCTGCAAGTCCTAGCATCAGATCTAGAGTTGCTAGAGGTTTGTTGCATTTCGCACTTCGCACCTCTTTTACGGGTCTGGCTTTACGGTCCGTAACTATCCAGCCAACTGGCTTGATAGAAGCGAGACGGAAGTGCTATACGTTGCAAATATTAACATCATATCTGGGGTTGCTGGAGGTTTGTTGCATTTCGCACTTCGCACCTCTTTTACGGGTCTGGCTTTACGGTCCGTAGCCATCTAGCCGCTACTGGTCAGTTAGAAGCGAGACGGAAGTGCTATATGCTGCAAGTCCTTGTATCAGATCTAGAGTTGCTTGAGTTTTGCTGCATTTCGCACTTCGCACCTCTTTTACGGGTCTGGCTTTACGGTCCGTAGCCATCCAGCCAACTGGCTTGGTACAAGCGAACAACTAGCTTCACACCTGGATTTACTTGACTTTTGTTGCATATCGCACTTTACGGGTGTGGTGTACGGAGTGTACGGTCTGGTTTACGGTCCGTAACCATCCAGCAAACTGGCTTGGTAGAAACGAGACGGAAGTCTATACGGCTGAGAGTGACTGGCTTCGCTTCGCATCTAGATTAATTAAGTTTTGTTGCATATTGCAATTTTTACACCGTTCTGGTTTACGGTCCGTATCCTTCCAGCTACTCATTACTGGTTTGGTAGAAGTAAGTTTTGTTGCAGATCGCATTTTTGGTTCTACGGTCCGTAGCCATCTAGCCAACTGGCTTAGTAAAACGATAGCAACTTACACTTTACTAAGTTGACTTAAGATTTGTTGCATATCGTACTTTTCGTCCAATCCGTAGCCATCCAGCCACTACTAGCTTAGTAAAAGTAAGGTTTGTTGCATATCGCACGTTTGGTTCTGAATTCCGTTGCTATCCAGCCATTTACGTTGGCCACAATCGAGAGGAAAACGCAATATGTGTAGTCTTGTAGTATGTACTGTACCAACTTATAATCCTTTTAGTTTTACTAAATTTATTGCATATCGCACTCCAACTGAGTTCGTCTACCCTAGCTAGTTTCCATCTCTGTGGTAACCCAAAGCATCTTGTCTTTCGTTGAAGTAGTGAAGCGAGGAAGCGAGGAAACAGGAACTGGATAAACAGCAACGTTGGGTATCCACAGTGCGATGTGCAACAAACTGCTTCCCGTGATTCACTTTAATATACCCGACAGACGGGAGTATTAGTATTATGTTGCATATCGCACTCCGTGTCAGTCAGTTCCTACCGTTGCCGTTCTGCCATTTTTTCCACGAACCCTTTTATTCATACCGAGAAGGCGGGTTACAAGTTAGCTTTTGGATACATATCCTGAAATCCCAATATCATTAGGCGAGGAGTCGGTTCTGTGATCCGTCGCAAATAGCACGAGCACATTTGGACGTCGTCTGTCATTCCGATTACAAATATCCCTTCTTTTCCTGCCCGTGCAAGTCCTCTTCTAGTAGGTGAGATAGCGATAGTATAGGTGGCGAAATAGATGCGGCAGGCAAATTCCGTATCAGTGCGATGTGCAACAAATGTCGAGTATATACGAGTGGACGGTATTTGTTGCATATCGCATCTCTGAACTGGTTCAACAGACCGTAGCCAGATTGCCAACTCAACTAACCCCCAGGCTTTTTATCAGAACCACTTACCTTAGAAGATGAGTTGTATATCCTCGACACTGTACCATTTAAAGGCAGACCTTTAAAACCCATCGTGTACTCACAAGTTTCGCGACAAGGAGTTGGTACAAGTATCTTTTAAGACTCCAGCAACAACTCTCTCCCTCCTCAAAACGCAATCCCCCAAATCATCCGCGTACATCTCCAACATACCAACAAACCAACACCCCCAACCAACACCCCCAACCAACACCCCCAACCAACACCATCCAACCTCCAAATCTCAATCCCCAAATTCCACCTCAAACTCCGATTGCAGTCCCCAAAAAACGAACCAATAAGAACCCACCTCCCCCATTCTTGAACCCACCAACACCAACCCAAAAGCCACCCCACCCGACCGCGGGCCACTAAACCCCTTAGTCTGCCCACTAGACGGCATCGGCGTGTGCTTATCTCACCTCAGCTCGGATCTTTTTGAGTTTAGTTGATGATTTGTGTACGTCCGTATCCCACCTTCTTTCATTCTGTGATATATATATATAAACGGTTTTCCTAAAGACTGTTCTGGGAAAGGAAGGAAAAGAGGATATTCCGCTACTTGACGATTTTTGAGAGAAGAAAAGTTTGGGGTACTGTTGACGAGAGCAAGGATAAGGAATAGGAAGAGAGGTTTGGAATAAAAGGGAGAGATGGCACCATCGGCTACTTCTGTATCGGAGGTGGTGGTTAATTTGGAGAAGAAGGTTGATGTTTCGAAGGGGTTGGATCAGACGCCGCTTGAGGCTATAAGTCATGGGCCGTTGGTTTTTCCTGGTGAGTTTTGAGGGGGGTTTCTTTGTTTTTGTTTCTGTTTTTTTGTTTGTGGTTTATTTGTTTTTGATACTTTAGGATTGAAAGGCTTCTGAGATGGGGGTCTCTTGATGTTTTCGTTTTGTGCATGGGGATGGGGATGGTGAGGATGTTTGTGGTTTATTGCGTATTTGTTTGAGGGCAGCTTGAGAAGTCTGGATTTTGGGACTTGGGTTGATATAAAAGCTGGGATTCTTTGGTTTTTCTTTCTTTGCTGTTATACTGAGTAGATCCTCCATCACGTTTTCTGCCTTTTCTATTTTCAGTCCCCCTAAGTTTTCATCTAAAATCCATACTCAACCACTCCATCTCGCGATCCCTCACTAACACCCAAACAAAGGCATCCCAACCTTCTCCACCCCCTCAGAAGAACGCCGCCACATCCTCATCCACACCGCAGCCGTCTTCCGCGACTTCGCCCGCAAAGGCTTCACAGAAGGCATGTCCGGCCACATCTCGGTCCGCGACCCCGAATTCGAACACTACATCTGGATGAATCCCCTCGGAAAACACTTCGGACTCATGACAGCCGGGGATCTCATCTGTCTCGACGTGCGCAACGGAAAGGTCGTCGGAGGGAATAAAAGCAAGCCCGCCAACGCAGCTGGTTTCTTGATCCATTCGGAAATCCATAAGGCGCGTCCGGATGTGCATGCGGTGTGTCATGCGCATACTAATGCGGGGAGAGCCTGGTCAGCTTTTAATCGAAATATCGAGATGACTTGTCAGGATCTGTGTACGTTGTATGATAGTATCGCTGTTTACTCATCCTACGGTGGTATCGTCTTCGCAGCCGATGAGGGCAAGAACATCGCCGCGTCTTTGGGGACCAAGAATAAAGTCGCCATTCTGCTGAACCATGGCCTTCTCTCCACGGGCTCGACGGTCGATGAAGCGGGGTTCTTGTTTGGCTTGTTGGATAGGGGATGTGCTATTCAACTTCAGATTGAGGCTGCGAAGGCGGGTAATCCGGATTTGAAGAAGTGTCTGATTAGTGATGAGGAGGCGGCGTTTAATTTTCGGATGGCGAGTGAGAAGCATGCGTTGTATGCGGAGATGCAGCCGGATTTGGAGTTTGAGTTTGAGAGGGCGGGAAAGGGGGTTATTGAGAGGGGGGTGGAGGGGATGGTGGTTGATCATGGGGTGGAATAGGGGGTTCAATGGGTGGGAGGGGATTGTGTTAAGGTATGTTAGATAAAAAGTGAGATCTAGTGAAAGTAAGTTAGAGAAGTTAAATTTAGAGAAGTAAAATCTACAAAAACTGAAATCTATAAAAAGTGAAACCTAGAGGAAGTAAAATCTGTTAAAAGTGAAATTCAGAAAAGTGAACTTTATAAGAACTGAAATCTGGAGAACGTGAGATCTAGAAAAATTAAAATCTAAGAACGTATATCTAGAACCTATAATCAAGCGGTATATTTATAATATAAACAAGTAGTTATAGACGTCCTTTAGGACAAATTAGACTAATAGCTACAAATATAACTAGATATCTATATACTCTTTCTCTAAGAGGACTAAATTCACTAAGCGAGTTTTACTAAAAGTGAAAATTAGAAGAAGTGAACTTTGGAGGAAGTGAACTTTAGAAGAAGTGAAGTTAGGAAGAAGTGAAATCAGAAAGAAGTGAAATCTAAAGGAAGTGAAATCCGAAGAAAGTGAATAAAACCTACAAAAAGCAACATATAAAACAAGCAAAACCCGCATCAAGAAAAACCAAATCTGAGCGTAGTAGGAGGTTAATATTCTCCACGGGGGATATGGGAGTTCTTAAGGTGGCAGTTGGTTAGTACCAGCGTTAGAAAAAATTAATCAACTAATTAATTAATACTCTGAATTATTTAGATTTGATTTGATTTGATTTGATTAATAGGTCTAGTTGATTTGATTTGATTAACCGATTTGGTTAATCAGATTATTAATTGATTAGTATATACTGTAAATAGTAACTATAAATAGTGAGATAACTAAAGTAGGTCGTATGCTTCTGTAACAAATAATCAGTACTATAAGCCTTCTATAGTNAAGGGGAGAGTCTTAGGTATTATATAAAAGTTTTATAAGCTCTACTTATACCTTATATAGGAAGGTTAGACTACCCTAGACTCTGACCCGAGGACCGGGACTCTACCCCGATGCTCGGACCGACCGGACTCCGATTAATCTGAATTATTTAGAATTATTCAGATTACTTAGCGATTTGATTTGATTAATTAAAATATTAATCTGATTTGATTTGATTAAGTACTATTAATCAAATCAAATCAAATCATTTCGAACGCTGTTGGTTACGAAAGAGAGTATAGGAGAGGATGAGGTTGCTTGAAAGTTAATAGGGAGCTTTGAAGCTGGTGGGATGGTGAAGATAGAGCTAGGGAGGAGGATAGGGGGATGGGAATATTTGTAGGTGGTAGGGTGGTGGGTTGGTGGGTTAGTAAGGGGAGTGAGAGGAAGGGGGTTTTATAGGAAGGGAAGAAAGTTTGTAAGTGAAGATTTATGAGAAGTGAAGGTTACTTTAGGTGATGTTTATAAGGAGTGAAGTTTGTAGGAAGTGAGATCTACATCAAGTAATGTTCGCAGCAAGTGAAATCTACAAGTACTAACTTCCCTAATCCCAAGTCTTAGCAATACCAACCTTACAAGTCCAAGCACTTCCACCCCCACGTGTGAAAATCACGTGTTAATTCCTCAACATACTAATAACATACCTACCTACATACCTCCTACCTATCTCTACACCTACAACCTTGGAAAAATCCTATCTACAATCTACCTACCTACCTACAACAATCTACAGTACTCTACCTTCATATAAACACATATAAATACAAATCAACAAACTAACCAACCACTCCATCTCCAACAAACACCCCCACCCCACAGAAGTCACTTCCTAGGGATAAACAAACAGTAAAAAGGGATACACCCTGTAAGAGATAAGAGGTAGAAATACGGCGTCCAAGGTTTTTTCGGGATATTATTAACCTTTTGAAACTTCTTTTTTTGGGGACGTGTGAGGATATGTACTTCTTAGCTAGCGGTTGGAGGGGGAGGGGGAGGGGGAGATATATATAGATATAGATAGATGTAGATAGATGTAGATGTGGGATGGGATGGGATGGGATGGTTGGTGCGTAGTTATCTTATCTTATCTTATGTGAAGGGTTTGGGGGGTTATGGTGCTTTGCGGATTGTCGTAGAAGGGTGTTGGGTTGATGGGGAAATGATTGGTAGGAGGTGAGTTTGATGATGTTTTTGTTGTTAATGATATAGTGGTGATAGGTACTGGTATTGGAACCGGTAGTTGAGTATTGATTGCAATTGCCCGCGAGATTCCTGGTCCTGTACGATAGTACGGGTTGTTTTGCTGTACATGTGCTGTATGCATGCAGGGTAAATTCAAATTCAAATTCAAATTCAAATTGAAATATACTAAGCTTCCAGTTCGCCTCTTTCGGGTATATTAAATGTAAGAATTGTCGGATCAGGAGATGCTGTTGGTGAGATTGGAGCTTGGAGCTTGGTGGTAACGTTAATTTATATCAAGCACTTGTAGCGGTATAATATCGGGATTCGCCTTGGTGAGATTAGTTGGGGAATTGTTTCAGTATCGCACGTGTTCAGGAACTCAATTGGTGGCGTAGGAATGTCTTTCTGGATTGTTGTTTTTGTTTGGGATTGACTCGCCAGACGTGGTGTTGTCGGATTTCGGGCCCTGGCCAATCAATGTTATGATAGGGATCCATCGATATCGAGCAACATGAGGCAAAGATAGGGCTGAAGCCTACTCGACGCACCGAGGAATTGCGCGAAGAGAATTGTGAAGTTTGGAGGAGGTGTAGGTTATAACCGATGTATTTTTAGAAAGGATCCAACGGCAACGTTGCGATGGTTCAGCGACTCGTCTGTACTTCTAAGAGTGGTTTGTATGGCCGAGATGGGATGGATGATGTGATACGAGTAACAGCGTGAGTACACAGCCTCTAAACATCAAAGCCTTCGTGTTCGCCCTTGCAGGTAAGCGCCCCAATGAGTGGTGGCAGTAGTGCCACTAGTGGTTTGCCTCTGGCGTTCATACGTACTGGCTGGTGCTGGCTTCCTTTGAGGCGCCGTCGAGTGTTAAGCGACTTCTATTTGTGACAAAGAATCCAGCAGAGTGGTAACCTCAACTTCTTCCATTGAATCAGATTTTTGGGGCTCTCTTGAGACGAGACAATTATTTCATCGAGAACCGCTCAAAAAGTCGAGGATCGAACCAGAGACGAGGACGATTTCCCGCGTAAACGGCATCTGCGTACTCGTACCGGACCATACATACACGAGCCGTACTAATCCAGGTACATGTAGATTACGGACTACGCCATTCGTGGAGCATACCCCTGGACCTCACCAAAGTAGCTACCGTACTGCCCATCTCTACTAGTCTTAGTAGTCTACCACGGCCACTTCCTGCTAGGACAGGCTAGCCCTTCCCAATTCTGACCATCGGCCGTATTACTACTGACTGGTACTGGATTGATTACTCTTCGCTTCTCACGACGAGGAATCTGCCAACTCCAACTTTTCCACTCCTCCCATTCTTCCTTCCTTCACAAACATCATCATCATCATCATCACTGTTCAATTGTCGTGTCAAGAAAGCTTCAATCCACCGCTCTCAATCCAATCAAGGCAGTTTCAATTCTCCACGCAAACACGCAAGGGAGCTCGAGTTTTCTTCGCAAGGACGTCGACAGTGGAGTCAGTGGTACCTACGTACCAATTCGCACCCCAAACCTTGTTCCGTCATCCAATCTTCGCCAATCTTCCAGGTGTTCTCCTCCACTTGGGTGCGTGCTGCCACGGTGCCCAGCCTGACCCGGGTCCCATCGTGAACGACGAGAGCCAAAGCCAGGTTCCGCCAGCAGTGGTCCAGCGTGCGAGGTCCAGCGTGTTCAGTGGGTGCCCCAGGCTCAGAGAATCAGAGAAGCAGAGAAGCAGACACCGCGAGCTGCTCCCTGTCTCAGCTCATTTCTGGCTGCAGTGCACAGCCTGTCGTGCGCCCGAGCCGCTGCGTTGATTGGCTCTTTTCCCGCTGCCACTCAATTTGCCCGCCCATCGCTGCCAGTGCCCTGCTCCTGCCCAAAAGGAGCATCCACCAGCAGCTGCACCTGCACCCACATCCCTCCTCGCCCTCACCCAGCAAAAAGCCTGATTCCCGCCCACGCCTCTGCCACACGAGACCTCAAGCCTTTGCTTCTCCCTCGTCACCCTTCGGTCCCTTCCCTTCCACCCTCTCTCCCTTCCACACATCTTCCCGTCGAACTCGATTTCGACTCTTCTGCCATTTATCGGTCAAGGACGCATTCGATTGCCGTCTGGACACTGTTTGATTTTCCGCCCGCGCCTTCTCCAATTTTTTCTTGGTGCATCGCTCGGCCCGCTCCTGCTCGCAGTGCCCAATTATCAGACGTTGGCCAATCCATTTCGAAACAGTCGAAACACTCCCCCTTCCTCCATCCCCCATCCACAGCGCACACGATCCAGACGAGTACCTACATCATCCGGGTGATTCAGCCCAAAATCAAGGTACGCGGATTCCAACATGTTGAGCATGACTCCTCCCTTCATCGTCATGTCTCCTTCCTGTTAAACTGCGCTGGCGCATTTGTATTATCAAGGGCTTCAAAAACTAACATGCCAAACCCTAGACGTCCGCCGCTACCAACTCTGCTGGTGCGGCAATTCACGATGTCGTCCAATAATAATACAAGTACGATTGCCTCGAGTTCGAGTCCGGCTTCTCAGACTCAAGAAGCAGTGGCCTCGACGACAGCGGGACCTACGTCGTCGTCGGCTGAGCTCCCTTCGTCAAGTTCAATTGCTAACAACAGTCCTACCTCAGCCCCGTCTACTTCGCAAGAACCGCCACCAACCTCTTCTACCCCCCAAACAACTCTCTCTACCGCACCAAGTAACCCACCACCTCCCTCAACCCAAACACAACGAGAGACCACTACCATACCCACGACCCAACCTCCACAGCAGCCTACAGCTACAAGTCAGCCGCCAGCAACCACAAATGAACCAACGACCAATCCACCACAAACCACCGAAAGTCCGTCGGTCGTGGTTAGTACAATCATCCAGAGTTCGGAAGGTGCATCTCCAATTACAGTAATCATCACCTCGACAGCTCCGGGGTCCGCTCCTACAATCCAGCCTTCGAGTGGAACCGGTACATCATCTTCGCTAGGAGCATCAGGAACTGCTGGGCTTCAAAATGGAAATAGAGGCGGTTCGAGTTCTGGACCAGGCAAAGCGGGTACTGTAGCAATTGCTGTCGTGGTACCAATTGTCGCTGTAACATTATTGGTTCTCGCTGCTCTATTCTTCTGGAGAAAACGAAAGGCGCGCAAGGATGCCGAGGAAATGAGGAGAAAGGAAGTGGAGGAGTATGGGTACAACCCAAACAACGACCCTACACTTCCTGCCGTTGGACGAGGCTCTGGAGGAAATGATGGTGCATTTGAGATGCGCGAAGATGGCTCATCTGGATATCGTGGATGGGGAACTACCACAGCCGTTTCTTCCACAGGACGAAAAGCCTCTACGACAGTGTCCGGTGGACAATCGCCAAACGGGATCGGTTTGGCTTACTCCCCGGAGGGCACATCTCCAACACAAGGACCCTTATCTGATACTCGATCCGATAATGCGTTAATGGGCGACAATGGCCATGAAAATGAGGCGTTGGGTGCCATGGGTCCGGCAGCAGGGGCTAACAGAGGCGAGATTCACCGTGGACCATCCAATGCTTCATCACAATACAGTGCTGCAGGTAGATCAGATGGATCTGGTGAAGGCGGCTACAACGGAGGCCAATATTACAACAACCAATACGATGCTGGCAACCCTTACAATGGGGACACAGCATATGGTAGCCCGCCTGGGCGAGCAGAAATGTCAGGTCAACCAGTCATCCGCGATGTTTCAGCCCGAAGGAACACACGTATAGAAAATCCCGCTCACTTCCCACAACAAAGTGCAGGCATAGCACAAAACTTTTAATATTGCCATTTCTTTTCTTCGAAATTGTCACTCCATATTCTGCCGCCACAATACCACGGCAAGCATTGCATCGGAGATGAATTGTAGTCATATTATCAAAATACCACTGGGGCGTACCGCATCTATGTTTTATGGGCTTCCTTTTTATTTCCTTTGTTCACCAAAACCATACGCATACAGCGTGTGCCGCCTCGATTTTGGGAGGGATTTTCTTGATCTGATTGATACTTTGGCCTTTCATTCACACACCACACATTTCAGGGCAGGATGAGCTCTGTCTATTTTGGCTCTTGCCAGCTCGCTCAGTTTTTTTTTGATCTGTAGGCCAGGGGGGACCTGTATGGAAGGGAGTGAACTAGCTATACACCAGTTGAAGGAACACGAGGTACATAGAATAATAATCTAAAGAAGACTTTAATGCCGAAAATGTTTTGACTTTTTTTTTTTGCTATAAATAACGATTAACTTCCATTTTAGCGAACTTATTGAGTTCGTAGGGTGGCCGTGGTGCAACGGTTGGTTGTTGGGTTGTTGGGTTGGGAAGTTTTGAGGTCTTGACTCTTGGGCTTTGGTAATGGTGAATTTGTTTGTTTCGTGTTTCATGTTTCTTGGGGTTCGAGGGTTGGAGGGTTCAATTTTGGATTTTGGATTTTTTATAATTTGCTTGGCTGGTTGGTGGATGGTGGATGGTGGATGGTGGATGGTGGATGGTGGATGGTGGATGTTTGATGTTTGATGTTTGACTTGGGGGAGGCTTGGAAGGTTGGATGGGAGATAAGAGTTTTTTCTTTCTTGTTTTTGGAGTCTTGGGGGTGTTTAAGAGGGATTTAAGANGGAAAAAAGGAAGTTAAGGGGATTGGGGATTTTTTTGGGTGGGTAGAGGGGGTAAGATTGTTCTAGAAGTATGAAGGAAATGTTAACTTTCCTACTTACACTAGATATATGTGAGTAATAGGGCCTTAAGCTAGTAGGAGTAGTAGATTTCATACCCTAGTCTATCCAATCTCGAGATTTCGCAGCTTGCCAGCTTCCCGTTATTTAAAACGTCTAGATTTCGCCGGACTCCCTTGATAATCTACGTCTATTAATATTTAGTAGGTACTGTACAGTACTTTTTAAACTTCTAGCTTGGTGGAAGTAAGAGCTTCTACTGTAGGCTAAAATGGCGATGTGACTGGTTGGAAATCGTGGATGGATGTAGGAAAGAGGATGGAGAATTAGAAGGTGGGAGGATGGGGTTGCTTGTTTGTTGGAGGGTGTAC
>LT855414.1:2257906-2456298 GCA_900184765.1 Hymenoscyphus fraxineus | reverse complement strand
ACAGACAACGAAAATAAACTCCCCACCCACTACGAAATCCTAGCAACCACCCTTCGCAACCACTTCACAAACCACACCACCTCCTCCATCTCACGCCGTCAACCTCCACCACCCCCAGGTCTCCCATCTCCATCCACCAAAGAATTCTACCTCTCCTCCGCCCCTCAATGTCCCTTCCCAGATGCATCGAATCCCCTCCCCATGTTACTAGCCTGCGACTTCGTCTTCGTGCAGTTCTACAACAACCCCCCCTGCGAGATTGGCGCCACGGGGTTTCTGGATAGTGTCAAGCAGTGGAGTGAGGCACTCGCGAAANTTTGGTTAGTGTTTTGTTTTCCTTTTCTCTCTCTTTTTTTTTTTGGAATGGGATTTGTTTGCTTTTCCCCGCTGTAATTCTTTTGAGGGTAGATGGAACTGATTTCTTGGTGCTTTAGGGATGGACCGGAAAGTATCGTTAATGTCGAGGATGGAAAGAGTATTCTTGGCTGGGCCAAGGAAGGATTGGTTTCTCTCGACTCGGGGATTGGGAAACGCTCTGGACGGTCGAAGACTTGGAAGAATTGATGATTGAGATGCGAGATGTGTCTTTGGATGGATGGATGATGAAATGAAACAGTGCCATAAGTTTAAAGAAGGGAATGAATAATGATGAGGGACGATGTGATGAGATGGTGGCCGATGGTGAGAAAGCATATTTAGCGAGCATATGATATTTTTTTACTGCCAGTATTGGGTTACTTGTTTTGGTTGTTAAGGAGTTTGAGAATACTAGTAAACATCTACGACCTGTTTCGCTTAGATTTAGAGTAATGAAATCGGGAATTTCGGAAGCGTCCCTTTACACAATCCAAAATAAGACTTCGAGTTAAGCGAGTAGAGTTTTTGTAAGTCTTGCGACGTCGGGGTTCGCTCCCAAATATTGTAATTCTTCTTCATTTAAACCGAACAGGCCGTTAACATATAATGATAATATAGCGAATGTCGGTATATCCCCCCTGCATTGACCAAGTCGAAATGTAACAACGCACTTAAATTGTTTATCGACACCAATAAGGTCCATTATTCGGCCAATGAATGGGTAGAAAGGACTGCGAAAAAGGAGGCATTGGCCAAAGAAAAGACAGATTGATGATTAATGGTTTTCTTTGTTTTATTTTTGTACTGTCTTATCATTTTAAAGAGGTGCCAGTGTCAGTATCTCCTCCGTGGTCCGCGTCCGACAAGGAGTGTATTTCTCCTAATCAGGGGCGTGTAGAGTGGTTCTCCGTAAACCCCATCAAAATATTCTATTCGGTATTACATATAACCTCTACAAAAGTCGAGAGAAACTTGTATAAACTTAGGAACTTAATATTAAAATATAGTACCACGTTAAAGTCAAAACTCCGACTACAAAATCTTTCTAACTCTCTATATAAAAAGAGACGCGTTTGAATCAGGGGCTCGCTAAACACGAAATATTATCTTGGCGGGACGCGGACCACGGAGGAGATATCCACGCACCTGGAGGGATATCCGAGGGTTGTCACGTGAAACGTGACACTGTCTAAGACACCACACAACACCATATATCCTTAGCTAGTAACACACGCTCTTTTAGATCCCTCATACGAATACAAACCAAAATATGCCATTCAGTATCATCTCACTATTGTAGTGAAACCAACAGCGAATATACTAGATAGTGCTAGAATTACTCGTAGTTCTAAACATAGTTGCTAGCGCTTAGACCACTTTTATATACTAGCGTATATATCCATATGAGCTCTTCTTAAGACTTATATATGTATGAAGTGGTGGTTAAAGGAGTGGTGTTCACGTTAGGTGGGAAAAGGGAGTTGTAAATTCGGGCATGGAAATACAAGAAAAAGCTATATTGTCTTTCCTTAAAGGACATTCCGAATATGGCCAAATTATTTAGAGGAATACCTTCTTTTTACACGATGTACGAGACAAAGGGTTTGTAAGTCGTATCGAGTCTAGAACTCTAAATTTGTATGATAAACTCTAAATGTTATATCCGAAGCGAGCCGAGCCAAACAGACCATTAATTAATGTTGATTGTGTTTGCGATACCATGACAGGATGTACTTATGTGACGCAATTAGAACGCCAAAAAAAGTGTAAAGTTTTCGCGTATCCTAGGGCAACCCAACCTCGGTTTAATACGATGCAGTATAAACTTAGACTTTACTGGAATACCGTAACTTTCCATAGAGTTATTAGGATTTTCAAGCGTTCAAAGTGACGTAATGTAGGGAGAGGGGGCAACGTCTATCATAAATACCCCTCGACTGTTCCCCTTTATAGACCTACAACCATCCTACAGTAATACACCGATCTCAACCTACACATACTCACACACGGTATACGAACTTATATCCAACATCTTCAAACACCAGCCAAAATGCGTTTCGCTACCTACCAAGTCGTCATTACAGCCATCATGCTCTTAGCTGGTATGCCAGGGGCATTTGGAATCGGCTGCGATACTAATTATCCAGTCTGCGATGGTTGCGCTTCGCCATTTTGCGTGTATGTGCCGCCTCAACTACCTGATCTTATTTCTGTTCTATCTACGTCACTTTAGATAATACATAAAGCTTGTTGCTAACATAGAGACTTGGATTATAGGGCTGGCCAGTGGGAATGCGTTGGTGGCTGTGACTAAGCTTGGCTGGATGTATGGGTGACAAAGAGATCATATGTGAAATCTCTTTCCGTCGGCGGCACTTTGCACTGTAAAATCGTGGATTTTACCTTGAAAGTTTGGAATGTACGGTCTCGAAAGTCCTTAATCCACTCGGTCTGAACCCCATGATACGTACTGAGCTTCTTTAATGCATTACTGTGAATGACATACATACTTACCACCCCCTATGATGATTGAAAGCATCCACATTATTCTTTCCTTCTAGAAGGACGAACTGGTTAGAATAATGAACATGTTCCAGTCAAAACACTTGTAAAATGAACACTCGAATGAGCCGGAGAAGATGTTGCAACGAAAGTTATCAACTGCCACACTGAGTGACCACCACAAAACTGGAATATTTTTCGAGCCAGCCACGAATAAATCTATTTTCCAGATAATCCGTTCGCTAAAAATAGCCAGAGGAGTCCAAAGCATGTATTTCCACTACAAATATTTGACCAAATACAGAGATTCTCCATCAGATCGTCATTTCGAGAAAAATGACAAGGATTCAGTCGAAATTATTCCTTCCAATTCTCACTGATTGAAGGGGTTTACGACCATGGTTCGGCATTTGGAATTCCATTCCATTCTAGGACCCCCCTATGGAATATTCCGTTCCAAATAGTATAAGTGTTGGAATATGCTATTCTAAAGGGTGGAATATTTGGAATTCCAATTGGAATTCATTATGTAACCCGTAAAAAGGTGGTTCCGTTCCGAGCGGCCAATAGGAAGCCTCGTACTTCTAGACTGCTAGTATACGTACCTCCAAACCCACTCACATTCATTTGCGAGCGTCAAATGTACGCATTTGCGCCTCCTACGGCACACGTACTCGGTACAGGCAGTATAGAGACTATAAAACCACTCGGATTCACCTTAGTCATATACATAAGACAACGATAATTGGTAGTAAAAATTCACTAATTTTAGTGCTCACTTTATAACAAATAGAGCTCTTTTATTGGTTGAATAGTGATATATATACCCTTTGGAATTCCAAATTCTAAGGCCTTATCCTTTGGAATATTCTGTTCTAAATTAAAGAGCCTTGAGAATATTCCACCTTGGAATGGAATCTTGGAATCCTTGGAATCGTATTCCAAGTGCCGAACCTTGTTTACGACTCCCCCGCGTTTCACCTCTTGAGGATCTGCCTCCTGCCTCGTAATCCTTGATACAAATTTTGTAGGTGTGCAGTACTACGGCACAGTGAAAGAGGCGGGCATTGCTCTGTTGTTTCCAAAAGGCTGCTTTGTTTGTTGTGAGCAATTATGCTCCATGCATCCTTCACGTGTCATACTTCGAAGTTCCTGTTGATCGTTGTCCATAAGCGAAGGATTTCAGATCTTGTTCGCGAGAATTATGACTTTGCCCCACGATGGATTCATGGTGATTATATTGGTTCCAAATGACGTATGGTCTTAAAAACTTCGTCTGCTCATGTTGAGAAATTCAAGCTAACAAGATTTTGTGCCAAAGATTCCTCTTTTTGGTGAAACTCTCACAAACATGGCTTTGGAAAACGTATCGAATTCGAGTTCAAGAGCCTAGTATAAGTATAATGATGTTCCTTCCCAAATTGGAATTTCTCTTCGTGCTTCAAGCTCTTTGGCTTTAGCTGTATCATACATCCCCTTGTATAAGTACTATAAACACCTATTTCTTTTCACGTTTACAGTCTTCAATATGAAGCTCACCTCAACTTTCCTATTCGCAGTCAGTGCTTCGGCCCTCATCGCTGAGCGGTCCCACGCACCTGCGCCATATCTTCGTCCTGATTCAGAGCATCTTGTGCCAGAGGGATATATAGTCCGTTTCCAGCCCAATCATACACTTCAAGATCATTTCACCAACATTGGTTTCGATGTTCGCCAATTCGCTTCTGTATTTATGGAGATGCCAGTTTCGAATGCCTATCTCTTCGAACTAACTGAATCCAACAATTCCATCATCCATGAGTTTATTCGCCACGACCCCGGAGTTTTGCGCATCGAACATGACGAATATCTCCACGATGAGCAGATTTTCCACAGAGAAGCTGCTCCACCACCACCAACGTACACTGAGAAATTTAAGAGATGGATCAATTTGTCGAGATCGCAAGGTCCGTGGAATCAAGTCATGATCACTCTCGGGAAAACAAACGACTTTGGAGGGGAAACAAACGTTGGAAAATTCCTTCTATGCACAGTATTCTTTTGTCGACAGTGGTGCAGGAGTGGATGTTTATGTCTTTGATTCCGGTATCAAGGTCGAGCATGAGACTTTCAAAGCTTATAGTCGTCAGATTGCTACACATTTCCAAGGCAAGAAGACCTCTGATACATCGCCATATTGTGGAGCTGGCGTTGTTATGGTAAGAACCTTTGTCGAATTCTCTTACCATTTCTTGTTGTATTTGGCTTCTAATTACTTCCTCTAGGACGACTTGTTGGGTCACGGTACTCATGTAGCAGGCATTATCTGTAATAAAGATGGAGGGGCCGTACAAAAGGCAAATTTGATAAATGTCAAGGTCTCAAAATGCGGCGGGAGTATTGGAAAAGTCGAGACTGCTGTCAATGATGTTGTCACTGCGCACAATAACAACAAGAGCAAGCCACCTAGTGGATGGAAGGGCTCTGTCATCAACATGTCCATTGGATTCACGACTCTTCAATTTGAAGGGCTTCAAGAAGCTTTAAATGCAGCGAACAAGGCAGGAATTCCCATTGCGGCAGCCGCTGGCAACCAAAGACAAGATTGGCTTGAGATTCCGGCAAGGTACGTTTAGCTCCAGTTCACATATTGGTAGTAACATTACTGACGAAAAGGAATTAGATTCGCATCCACCTTCAGTGTTGGGGCTGTCGATATTGACTACAACCGCTGGACTGGAGGCTACGCAGGAATTAGGGGGTCCAATTACAACAAGAAACTCAATATCTGGGCGCCCGGAAAACCCGTCTGGTCCTCGTTCATCGATGAAAAGGACCCAAAGGTTACCAACAAATATGAATGGGCAAGTGGTACCAGTATGGCAAGTCCACATGTTGCCGGTGTGATGGCTATTATCGTGGGTTATGAGGGCTACAAATCACTAAGCGCCCAGAATGTTTACGATCGCATCAACAAAAACGCAATTGCGGCAGTGAAATCAGATGATGAAATCAAAAGCGTTGGGGCTACACTCAACCTCCTTCAGTCAGGTATTAAGGGTGGGACTAGATGGAGTCCTGCCGATCCATATGATGGAATAGACCATGATGAGCTCAAGAAGGCTGTCGTTGCCGCTGCGGATGATGCTTCCGACGCTGCAACAACCACTGCTGCAGCTGAAAGTACAGTGACTGAGAGTATGTGTTTTAATCCCATTCTTATTCTGTGCAATATGAGTACTGATTTTTCATAGACGCTCCATTCGCAACCCAAGCGCCTCCCAAAGACGATAAAGCAGACTTTGACGAAACAATCGAAGAAGACGACGGAACTGACCCTGCCGATCCAATTGGAAGCAAGAAATCTAGCGCTACAGCCACCAAAACATTCAGTTCAGCTCCCAAATCAACATCCAAAACGACCATTTCGATTCCTAAGAGTAGTTCGGCGGCCAAAACAACCAGCTCCGCTCCCAAGACAAGCAGTACAGCGACCAAAGCTAACAGCTTGTGATTGTAATGAAAATGGATGTACTCCTGAGCCTAAGGATGCGGATGGTGGCTGTTGTGGAAATGGGACTTGTGGTCCAGATGTTGTAATGAATACTGTCACGTAGTCGTTATCGCAGCAAGATGAAATTGATTGGAAGTTTTAGTAGGCTTCTTCGTCTTAGCGATATTTGACTCTTTGAGTATATTGGGCTTTTGAAGCGAGGTTGTTTTGATGAATTTCTTTTAAATGAATATAAGACATGTTGTAAAACTTCCCTCATCTTGAGATGTTTGCCAAAGCCACTTTTGAAGTATCGCAACGGCTAATGAGGGTGAATTTTGTGATACCACGTTATAAGAAGTTACTTGGAGCGAGTTAAACAGGGACATTTATTAGAGAAATGTTCAAGAATCTTCCTTAAGCGATAAAGAACGACCTCTCGGTTTAGACTTAAGGGCGTCAAGAATTTAACAGAACTTTAACTCATGTATGACGTAGCTCCTCCTAAAGCTTATAATTGTTCTACCTTCTTCGCGTAACTTTTTCAACTAATCGAACATCCGATAACGGGAGTAAGTTTCCCAAATATAGGTCGTCACCTACAATTAACCTAGCGAGAAAGACCAATAATAGAGAATGGCCTATATCGGCTTTTGCTTTCTGTTTTCGATAAGAAAATTCACTTCATTAAACTCTCAATGAGTCCCATTATAGCGGGCTTGTCAGCTAGTAATTGTTCTACAATCTGTAATATGATCGTCCTCGCTAGCCCCTCTAAGAACTAACAGACGCCTTTCTCTACCCTCTCTACTAATGACGCAGCCCAATGTGCTAAAACCGTAAGCGCTGTAGGATCATGTATAGACACCATGTAATGAAAGCGATCCGAGATCTTAGCTAACCACATAGTTATTCCTTCCTATACTACTCTTATATTATTAGAGACAAAACTAATTTCGTAGTACTCGATTAGAATAGCGATGGCTAATATAGTAGTTAGAACGTCTCTAACGTCTCGAACATTCTCTAGCCTCCTAAAACCTTCCGTCATACGAGAAGGAAGCGCGCTAAGGCGGGCGAGTAGTATAGAGAGTAGTCTCGAATCTAATGGCCTACTCTTTTAAACAATTATACTTACACGTTCAAATACTTTGTTCTAAATACTCGCCTCGTTACTATAAGGATCGTCTTAAGAAAGTGTATAATAGCGGATATAGAATCTTCTGAGAATTATCATAATCGGCTCCAGTTGAGACGGGCTTTGATTCCAGCGTATTCAAGAGATCACATACTCTATCTGTTTGCCTGCTATATAAGCCTTCTTCTCGACCTCGGAACCTTCCTTTCGCAGGGCACATATTTTGGCCTCGTTGAATCTAGTAGAGAAGACTGAGAATAATTGCGATGAGTTCTCGGTATGATCTCCCCCAAACATGGCCTGGTTATTGGTAACCGCAAGGTGATAAGCAGAGAGCCCCAATGAACCACACATCAGCCATCGGTTGGCCAAGGCTAGGGGAACGACTTCTCTTTGCCAGTAGTGGCTCTCAGTGCATGGAATTGTAAGGCTCGTCTGAGTATTGAAGCAGTAAAAATAACTGACCGTTTCCGTCTTATAATCTGTGAGAGAAGGCTTCAGAAGCTGCTGTTGAACAAGATCTTGTTCCTCAAGCGTTTCAATCTCCCCGAGAATGCTTGCTTGCATCTCTATTCCTGACATCTCTGTGTGAATAGCCTCAGTGACCTCAAAATACTTAATTTTGGTACCCCTGAAAAACGTTTGGAGTTTCACCTCGCGAGCAGAACAAGGAGGGATTCCAGCATGCCTCTCTTTTTGACGATGATTCATGCGCTTGGAACTCGCAAAGAGACTTCCGCAACCATCAACTGAACATCGGAAGCCAATTAAAACAGGCAGACCATCGATAGGCGAAGAATCAGATGCGGGCAAAGGTACTTCATGGGGTTCGAAAACATTGTGTTGAGAAATTGAGGACATGAGCTTTTGTCTTTCCTCCCAATAGATCTTATGACGGAGTAAATGACTTTCCACTGCGCTTTTCTGAATTGCGTATTGACATTTTCGACAGATCAGCACGCCGTATTGTGCATCGTATTCGAGCATATCCTGGGAGCCGAGCTTTGTTGCCGACATGATACAAAATACTATCAAAAGAAATGAATGGCTCCTGTATATAATCCTATCCGATGATATCATCAGTAAAGTAAAGATAGAACGAAGGAGAAGAGGTAGGCTCATACTGTTTTGTACGCAATTTCGAAGATCACGAATATATTTACCTTGAAAAAAAGAAACTATATTAGAGGAAGAAAGCAGTCTATGAGAATCATGAAGAATCTAAGAACAAGCATCGAGGATCGGTGTGAGGGCCCGCAAAAGCGGCACAGCACTAATCTTATTACAGTAGTATTTGGGCGACAGAAAAGGTGGCAGCGAATACCTTTCGTTGTTTGAAACTACAATTCCAAAATTCTAGAACAGTCAAACTTTAGTTCTCGAGCTGTAGAATTACTTCGAACTTTTGGCAAGAACACTCCAATTACTCTGGAAAAGATGGGACCGCGGAGGGGATTCTACTGTACTGCCACTTTTAGTAGCCGAGAAGACACGACCCACAGCCAGAATCAGCTCCTAATTGTCTGGGTCTCTGCCTATTTTAATATGTCTTACTACTATACAATTACAAAATCTGTGTTTTTGCTATCCCATTGGCTCCTTACCTTTCCAGACTTCTGCGCATCTGGTTGACGGCTTATTATCGTAAAACTGCTTTGGGTGCCCGGCAGCCCGGAAAGTTGAAAGCAAATAACTTATCACCTGCTACATATTAGAAGAATGCGAAGTGCAACAGACAGTGATCAACCACTCCTCAAACAGTGGCAAACTGTGGAAGGTTTTGCAAGGTTTTCAGAGTCCGAGCTTACATACTGTATACATCCAACTACCCAGACCGCCATATGCAGCAAATGTGTTCTTTCACACCGCGTCCAGGCAGGAATATGGCATAGCCTTTACGATAAGTTTTGTCTAGAAGTGTGATATGCAACAAAAACGAAATATACTTCACAGAAAAGTCTTGTTGCAAGTCGCATATCCATTAGCTATGAAACTCTATCGTATCCCCTGTAGACTTTCTCCTAACCTTTCAGTATCCTTAATTCACTGGCTCAATATGAAACTAAGCTAGAATTGGCAAGTTGGCTATCGTAGGTAAGCTAAAGTGCGAAGTGCGACAAAGTCGAAGCTGTTCTATCTATCTCTACTTGAAATATGCTAGAAATCACATTTCTAAGTGCTAAAGAGTATAAAAATGGTAAATTCCATAATGAGTTTTGGACCTTAGGACTGTTGGACTCGAGACGGTGAAACTGACAAACAGCCACCGTGGGTACTGTATTACGACATGAAGCTACGATATGCAACAAAATGGCTTGCTCGCTGCTAGGCGAATTTTGTTGCATTTCGCACATCCAACACACCAAACCTGACGTTGCCGTTCTACCACTTTTCCTATTCAAGGTTTTGAAATGCTGGAGCTATCTCACAGATGTACACCTGACGTAAAATGAAAAAGGGAAGAGTTTGAACTTTTGAACTTTTGATAAGAACTACTTATTTGGCCCAATGTAGTAACATCAAATCCTTAAACCCGTTTGATCAAAAAGCGAAACCCAACCAGTAGATGTCGAAACAAACAGCCATACAATTCCACTATACCCAATCCAAAATACCAAACACAAAGCCGTCAATAAAAACCACCCTTCGGCAACGACACAAATATAGCAGTCAACGGAATAGTAGCGACCGCAGCCCAAAGACAAGACCCAATAACAATCCTATCCTGCAGCAACTTCAACGACTCGTTTTTAATCCGGACATTACTATCAAACACCCTCCTAACCAAATTCTTCCTCTTATACTGTCCAACCCAACTCTCATTCTCCCAATCATCATTCTTCGGCCCGAAAGTCCCGAAAGTACTCCCCGAAGTCCTCTTCCACCCATAATCCGAATCCTTGGACGACTCCCTCTTGCTACTTTCATACCCCATACCCCCCGTCTGACGCCGCGACTGCATCGTCGCAGCCAGAGAACCCACCCCGCCAGCCTCAGCATCGAAAAGTTCCTGATCATCACAAGACTGTTCCCAGGGCTTCAAACACCTCGAGTGCGACATGTGGAGGATAATACAAAGACCCTTGTACGCACAGATCATCGTCACGAAAGCCATATACCATAGGACGCCCGCGAAGATACGCCACCATCGACTTCGAGCGGAGAGCACGAGGAGGACTGCAATGAGGAAGCCGAGGAAGATGGTACTTGCGCCTGCCGAGCGGGCGAACAAGACCCGTGGTTTATTGCCATTGGAGATGCTCCAGCGGACGAAGTTGGGGTGGGATTGTCCTCTCAAGGCGGCTTTTGCCACCCATGCTACGTTAGCGAGGGCTGAGGGATGGGTTGTGTGTTGGAGGGCGTGGAGACAGAGAGCCCGGTCTTTGTGGGAGAGGTTCAGCTCTCGAGGTGCGGTGAAGGCTATGTAGTGGCGCATGACCCTGTTGATTTCTTCTCTCATGGGCTGGATGGTGACTATTTGTTATCAGTAAATGCTTCTTCGCTAATGAGAAAGGAGAGGGTCACTAACAAGGTTGCCAATTATACCCAGCCTGAGCTGTCACATCTGCATCGCTAGGCACAGAAGAGAAATCCGACTTAGTGGGACTCCGAATTTGGCTAAAAAACATCCCAAATTCATCACTCGTCTTCGTATCGCCTGCTTCGCGGTTCGAAGGTGGTCCATTATCACGCATTGAAGCATATGAATTCTTTTCTTTCAATCTCGTGAATCCCTCTCCATTTCTAAAAATCTCCTCCTCAGACGAGCGCTGAGTAAAAGGCGGCGAAAGAGCCTTCTCGTGCTCAGGCAGGGCATGAAATCTAGTACAATAGTCTTTATACCACAGGTAGAACTGGAGGTTCTCGGCGTTGTGTTCGACGTAGACAAGATAATTCATAAAATCGTTCAGAGAACATGGCTTTGTGAGGAGTTAAGAAAGTGTACTTGCTTCATATCAACATGCCCGGAGTACTTACTACGCAAGTCTCTCTGTTGATTATTTTATCGAATGACAGATCCTCTGGAATTGTATTCTCCGTTTCTGCATGCATTAGCAAGTAAGAATTTATACATGGATGACAATCCTACTCTTAGCTCTTTCAATGAAGCGAGCGCAATCAGTTGCTTGTATTGGACCAACAGGCCGATTAAGATAATCCGGTCGACGATAAAGAAGGAGTTTAGACATATTTGTATCCGCGCCTGGTACTCTCGGGCTGTAGTAACAGTTCACCAAGAATAAAGAAATGGTTTCTTATAGGCGACCTATGAAGAGTCAAGCAGGAAATCGTCGACTTCAAATATACCTACAAACACCCCGCAGAGCCACTGACGAAACTAACCTTAGCGAGCTACATTGCGCCGAAATCTCTCTATTTGGAGGTCGATAACGGTGGTCAGATAATTTCATCGCCCGGGTGGTGAACTTGGTAGAACCCAACCTGGAAAGCATCTAGATCACAGGGCTGCCGCTGTTCCGTGTCAAAACGTACAGTTGACTAGCAGGGTATTCCAATGCTGCAGATCCATGAAATTATTGCCATCACATAAATTTTCGGGCGACGCCCACGTTATTTTAGGTCTTCTTTAGAAGCTCGAGCGCCGAGATCGCTCAGGAACTCTCTCTGGGAAAATGAGAGGAGAAAAGGCATACAGCGCAGAGGAAGAAGGGACCGGCTATTAAAGCGCTTTGATGAACTCAAGTAACCCAATCACTTGTTGTCACGACGAGTTCACTTTCTTGATTACACGTAGGGGTTGTCACTACCGAAACTCTGGGATTTGCGAGTCAGCAACGATAAGAGTGATAGCTTGCGAATGTTCTTTGGAAAATCTGCCACATGGTGTGATTCCAAAGAGGGGATAGTCGGAACGACTAAACTGGCGTTATTGATAGATAACCCTGAAGATCTGATCTAGCCGGAGCCATCGCAACCCGCAAGTCAAATAGGCTTTAAGCTAAAGTGGCATAAGACGAACTAGTAGCTTCGGGAAATGGATACACGGAACCAGTAAAGTATAGTTCATAACGCCTCGACGCACAGACGTCAATAGGTTCATGTCATATACATGGCGGGAGGGGTAATACCGTACTGTTAAAGCTTGGGGTATCCGATATCGTGGTGGTTGCTAGATATTAGACGACGGCACTACTTCGCGATGACCACTCAACTTTGAAAACTCAAAGAAAGTGCAGTATTAGAGATTGATATGATCGACTGCCTCAGATCAGTAAAAGAGAGGGAAGGATTGAGCAGTATCAATGTGGGAGTAACTGGGATCAATCATCATCCCGCGTGCTCAAATAAGCATTGTGGGGTCAACGGCCAGGAGAAACACAAACTTGCTCCATTGTCCAATTAACCAATCTTTTGTACACAGAAATTCGGCCCAACTCCAGCTCGTTGCAAACTCAAAGCATTCCCATAATCGCCGCAACGCAGACAAGTGTCCAGGCGGCCAAGTATGGAAGACACAGTGTATGCAGCATGGAAACCTTCTTTGCTACACCTGCAGTAGCCACTTCTCCTTGCTTTACTTTTGTGACGGTTGCAGCTGGCGCCTCTGTAATTGTCTTGGTTATAGGGGATGTCGAGGGATTGCCAGCCTGACTCGGAAGCATCTGCGAAGATGACCCAGGGAAGACAGAACCTGGCACTGCCGACGAGGATGTTGCCAGCGTGCCCGCAGTAGAGGGACTTAATACTTGAATGCAGCCGTTGGGAGAGCATACCGTTCCGACTGGGCAGCATCCACCCCCGGTATCCGCTGAACACTGTATTGTACCACTTATGCAAGTCGGCGGCTTAGACGCAGAGTAATCGCAGTGAGAGAAGGAGGACGAACGACAACACACAATCATGGATGGCGTAAACTGAGCATCAAAACAATGGGTTCCAACCGGGCAACAAATATGCTGATTCCTGTTAGCTCGCACGATAAATTGTGAGCTGACATGACGCTCACAGGCTGATTGAATGCTTCACAGCTCTTCATTTGGTCACCACACTCGTAGTAAGGTATAATACCTGGCGACCTCTCAATAATCAGGCCATTATGTTCAGTCTTTCGCAGTGGCATGAAAACCATCGTGCCACTATCAATTCCGCTTGAAGTTTCCGATCTCTTAAGCCAACCAGTGCCGCCATCCCTGATATAGTACATATGAACCGTGAACAGGAGTCCACATAATGTGATCGCAAGAAAGAAACAGCCAATGCCCAGAAGCCATGCACGTCGACGAGCAATGTAGGATCGAGCTTCTTGTAAGTGTACTCTAAAAGACGAGGTGGTCCGTACAGGATGTTGTTGGGGTTGGGGTTGCTGCGTATGACGAATCATTGACAATCTGGGTTTGAATGAAGAGGCTGGTGTTCTGGAAATTTGGTGCACAAATAGAAAAAGGATTTGATAGGCCAATAAAAGGAACGAACGAGACTCCTGACTGCCATTTACTGGATGATCAAGAGCTCAAGCTGATTAGAACCTTGAGGTAAGAATGCATGAAAAGGGGGTTTGCGGATAGAGGTATTCCGAGATTGGTGACACCAGATCTTGAAGGTGCTTCTCGCTGGAAAGGAAGTTGGGGAAGGCGCGAAGAGGCAAAGACAGGAGTTCCAAACCCAGAAGGAGCAGTGGAGTGGACAAGACCTTCAGGCCATGAGAAAGATACTGACATGGATGGAACGATAGAACTTACCCCAAGCATTCCTGCCTTTGTGGATGAAAGAAGTTACCTGGGTCGGGTCTGTAGTTGCACTTGCAAAAACTGGAATACGAGTACCTAGAGTATACCCGATATTTTTGGTCTCCAAAGATCTCATTTTCATTTCCAATAAATCCACCCGTCCATAAGTCTTCTCGCGGTCCTGAAAATAGTGGCATATTCCAAACCACCATCTGCGCTGAACCTTGCCCCAACCATGATCTTTCCAGTCGGATGGCCAATATTTATACCAGCCTCGTCCACACGTTGGGATGAAGTATTTCTTTGTACAACCGAGCCCTCCAAGTTTGCAGCAGCAGCAGTAGCGAGCGCTACAGTAATTGGAATAGCTCGATGTGGTTGCCCTACTGACAAAGCACGCACGATTATATCCATCCAGCGTACTTCATTGATTTTGCCAGACAGAAGTTTGTGTGTTTTCGCCCTCGAGACAATGGCTATCTTTGGAATTGATGCTGGCGCCGATTGTTCGTCGACACTTAAGCCCATCGCTACCGAGGCTTTCCTTCGGATTGATTCCAATCTCGTGAGGAGGGTCGGATGTGCATCTATCTCGTCCGGGAGAATTGTCCCGTCGATATCTATTGAATCCGCTTCGAGAAAGACAGCGGGGTTGCCACAATCAATGCATGTCGTCTCTACGTCTTCGATGATATCTATTATGTTGCCAGTCGGTAAAAGCTTGCCAGTTTTTGAGCC
Source organism: Hymenoscyphus fraxineus (assembly GCA_900184765.1). NCBI lineage: Eukaryota > Fungi > Ascomycota > Leotiomycetes > Helotiales > Helotiaceae > Hymenoscyphus > Hymenoscyphus fraxineus. Next base: position 2,441,402 of record LT855414.1, on the reverse strand, counting down.
ACTGCGTTCCATTAGTATCTCTATTGGGGGGTTGCACAAGAGTGCTTACGCAGGATCAATAAATGCAAGCTCGAGTCTGGCAGCAGTCCCTTCAACACCATCGATAGCAAAATTGCCACTGGCAGCGGCTTCACCTGCTATCACTGGAAAAGTAGCGTGTATAAGCTTCTTAGTATTTGTGTTGTGTATTCTGACGGTGACTTCGCCATCTCGCTTGCCCTTTAACATACCACTATCCACTGCGAAAGGTCCAATAGCGCTTGTCATATTGCCACAATTGCTCGAATAGTCCACATCATAGTTCTTGACGCCGATTGCGGCAAAAGTATAGTCGACATCGGCATCAGCATGTGATGGTGGACCCACGACACAAACCTTGGAGAGACTGGATATCCCTCCCCCAAGACCATCCAGCTGACGGCCATTGGGATCGGGCGAGCCAATTACCCCACGAAAGATATGCGCCCACTGTTCACGATCTTGCGGCAGATCTGAATGATGAAAAATCACGGCACGGGAAGTACCACCGCGGTAGTAGGAGGCAGGAAGTCGGTTCTGCGATCGAGGAGGTGTGCTGGAATAGAATCGCGATAGGTGGGCTTGTATAGGTAGATTCGGGAGCTCGAGGGTTGAGAGAGTGTTTGCGTGTTGGGAGAAAAGACGTAGAGCTTTAGACATGATGGGCAAAAGAAACTCTGTATACATAGGTATACAAGTACAATATATATGTGAGGTATACAATATATATATGAAGTGAACAATATATATGTAATATATATGTGAAGTGAACCAAAATTTGACACAGGAGGTCGAAGGGACGCGTGAAGATTGTACTCGGTGTGTTTCTTGCAACGAGGCCGCTGGGACCAAACCTTGGAGGACTCGAAGGACCCCATGCACTACCCACTTGGATAGAGCGCGTTAAAATTTGTAGCAACTCAGTCAGTCCGCGTGTGTATACTCATAGTTGACAACCGAAGCGTTTTCTTTTCTGATGTCTCTCGCAGCGTACGAGTATCTGAGGTCCACGGGTGGTGGGAGACACGAGTCTGCACTGCTACTGTACAATACGGAGTACGCTGCTGCCGCTTCAGGGGTACAGTACCGATCTTAGCCGGGAGCGGCGTCCAGTCGGATTGATGCATTATTGACAACCTGCCAAAAGCGGTGCAACAAGGGAGCATCAGTGTAAGGTAGTTCTGAGAGCAAAATCCGACGATACAACATTTTTATATATCTTCATTTTCAGAATTCCATTACGATACCATACTCATACTCACAGTGAGCCTCACCCCGCCATCTTCCCAAGCCGATGCATATGATGCCATGCAAAATCAGACCTCGGCCCAAACTTAGCGGGACCAACCGAGGCTCCATGACAAGGGACCTTACTCGTACAAGATGAAAGTCATATGCAAAACCATCTTGTTGTTCTAAATTCAACAACCTTCCCAGATTCTAGAAGTCTTCTTCGAACAATCCATCCAGATCTGATTGACCATACAACATGAAGCCCACACCTCAATGGGTCAAGGACTTGAAGCCTTCGGCTCCTCAAGGAACGGAGCTCATCAAAGCAGAAAGAGATAGCTCCAAGCTCTCGGTCGATAAACTCTCCAACTTCCTCTTCACCAAAGAAGTTCTGGACCGACAGGCCACGATTCTGAAGATCCTCGAGGCAGAGAAAGTCTTTGACAAATCCCGGAATTATTTCGATGGTCGTCAGGACCGTTTTGTCACGGCATTGGCGAGAGCGAAGCGTCTAAGACAATTACAGGTTAAACACAACTGGACTCAAGATGAGTTCTACTGTGCCAATGACCTGATTAGCGAGCCAGGACCGTATGGTTTGCATGCCACCATGTACTTGGTATGTACAACGCTCTACCCCTTTCTCCTCACTTTCCGAATCTTACCAACAGCTGCGTATAGACAACCCTCCGTGGCCAAGGAACTCCTGAGCAACACAAACTTTTCCTCGAACCTGCAGAAAACTACGAAGCTATCGGATGTTACGCACAAACTGAGCTTGGGCATGGAAGTAATGTGCGAGGATTGGAAACCACCGCCACCTGGAATCCGGAAGACAAGACATTTACACTTCACTCCCCACACCTCACAGCTTCCAAATGGTGGATTGGTTCATTAGGAAGAACTGCAAACCATGCTGTGATTATGGCTCAATTGATCATTGCTGGGAAGCCATACGGACCACATCCATTTGTATGCAATATTAGAGATATGAAGACTCATGAACCGTTGGAAGGTATCCACGTTGGAGACATTGGACCAAAGTTTGGCTACAATACCATGGTAAGCGGCCCATTTTCCTTGCTTTAATATGGTCAGGAACCAACTCTTTGGTCTGATTTCTTCGGCTCTCTTGTGTGCAAACATAGCGCTGACATGTGATAGGATAATGGATTTTTGCTGTTGAACCAAGTTAAGATTCCCCACATCAACATGCTGGCCAAATATTCAAGGGTAGACCCTGAAACCAACAAATATGTCAAGCCAAGCTCTCCAAGTTTGATCTATGGTACTCTGACCTGGGTGCGATCAACCATTGTTCTCGACTCTGGAAAAGTACTCGCTCGAGGTGTTACCATCGCAACGAGATATGCTTCCGTGAGAAGACAATTTCAGGACCGCGATGCTCCGTCAGGCACATCTGGCGAAAATCAGGTGTTGAACTACAGCAGTGAGTTACCATAGTACTTTTCCCCATGAAAGAACAAAAGCTGACAATCTGTCGTTTAGTGGTTCAATACAGATTGTTGCCTTTGCTCGCAGCAACATTTGCGTTGCATTTCACCGGCAAGGCTATGATGTCTCTTTATCAAGAGAACCAGAAGAGAATGGCATCTGCTGCAACAGATACAACCCGAGGTGTCGGACCAGAGGAGTTACAAGCTGGAAGTGACTTGATTGCAGATCTACACGCCACAAGTTGTGGCCTCAAAGCTCTAGGAAGTACGATTGCTGGCGAGGGTCTAGAGGTATGCAGAAGAGCTTGTGGTGGACATGGTTATAGTAGCTTTGGGGGTATTGGCGCATGGTATGCCGATTACTTACCTACTATGACCTGGGAGGGAGACAACTATATGCTTACTCAACAAGTTGCTCGATACGTAAGTTTATTTTATTGTTGACTATCAGTTGATTTTCAGTGCTAACAACCCGCGAAGCTCCTGAAATCTGCCCGGGCTGTCCTGAAGGGCAATGCTCCAACCAACGACACCACCAAAATCTTCAGCACATTCCTTCAGAAACAAGACATGGGTTGTGCGCATGATGTTCTCGGTTCCGATTCTGATCTTGTTGCTGCCTTTGCCTGGCGTACCTCTTACCTAACCTTTGAGGCTCTCAAGCACAGAGATCTCGAGAAGAACTCTTGGAATTCTCTGCTGGTTGATTTCTGGCGTCTCTCCACTGCTCATTCACAATATCTCGTGGTCAAGAACTTCTACGATGTCCTCCACTCCGAAAGCTTGCAGTATGAGCTTGACCCAGCCACCATCGACGTCCTCCACAAGCTCTTCCGTCTCTATGCCCTTGACACCCTCGAGAAGGAGGCGTCAGAGTTTTACTCATCCGCTGCAGTGACAGTTCGTCAAATCCAACTCGCAAGAACCAAGAGTGTCATGAAACTCCTGGAGGAGATCAGACCTCATGCTCTCAGACTTGTCGATTCGTGGAACTTCCCTGATTGGCAGCTGGACTCATCTTTGGGACGCAAGGATGGAAAGGTTTACGAGGATTTGTTTTACCGTGCTTCGGAACTCAACCCTCTAAATGGGTTGACTATCGATCCTTACCCAAACAATGATACTTTGGTTAAGAGGGATGAGACCGCACAGTTTAAGGCTAAGTTGTAAGATATAGATATAGACTAGACTCCACTTCTTTGATAAATATTTTGTATAGATAAGAATCAATTTTTTTCCTCAGAAGACATTGGATCTATATTGGTCCCTTTTGTCCACATTCGCTGTATTACCCAGGAATTTCGGCAGCAATGCTAACTTTGGTTACGGTGACTTTTTGTGTTTGTGTTGTCAAATACTACTTGGTTAGAAGCTCGTTCCGTTCACGTATAACAAGTGACTCTAACCAATTTCTAAAGTTCGATCCGTCGCTAGTGGTTGGTGAAAGCCGCAGCCTTCTGGTGTTTGCGAGGCTGGCGCTCATTCAATGAGCAGCGGGCTCTATGGCGGAATATAAGTTATGAAGCTTGTACTTTGAGGCAAATCTTGTCTTGCATTCAACGAATTTAATCTTCTCAGTCAAGACCTCGTTGAAGGTTGACTATGCTGAAGCATACGTATACAACAAAGAAAGACATTCTAAATCGTTGAGTACTACGTGGTTATCTTCGCAGTAAGATAGCCGGGTAAAACTATACACACCTAGGCTAGAAAAAGATATTATCCTTAAAGTCTCATACAATTAAGATGGTTCTCTAAGTGATTTAGGATAACCAATGTCAATATATCATTATTAACCTAAGTAATTTAGGACAATAAATTTAACTGTTCTCGGCAATCTCGTAAAATAGGTTCTAGGACGTGTGCAGAGTTTCGCCCAACTGTCTTACCTTGGAGAGGGTACCAAGGACCCCCACCAATCAACCTACTGTATCGAAGCGTGATCGAAGCCATGAGCTCCAAATAAGGTATCCAGCAAAAGAAACAGATTCCTCTTGCTGTGGATATACGAAACTCCCACCATGTCAATATTCTTGGAAATGGAATGATGCAGTGCGGATTTTGTAGAGAGCGCGAGGTTAGGTGTAGTGGAGACTCGAGGGATGATGGAATTTGTCGTAATTGCCTGGCTGATGGTGATAGAACTTCTCAGCCTTTGGGTGTAGCTGTCTATCTCCTCACTTTCCTACAATCCTGTTAAGTGCTCCAAACCATTCCATTCACCAGACAACCACAACCACCCCCAACCCGAACAAATCCCACCACTCACAACCCCTCGCTTATCTCCAACCCCACAAATCTCACCAAAGCAACATTCAAATCCCCAAATACCACATTTCCTGCCACCAAAACTGGGATCAAACCTGCTCGCCTGGCCCAGTCAGTTAGTGTGTGATTTCCCAATGCGCCGCACACACTAATTGTTTCGCATACGCATACGTAAACGAGGAAGTAAGACAATCGTGTCGGTGGGGCCCTACACTGGAGAAAAAAATCAAAAACTCAGTTCGTCTGGTTATTGAACCTGGTAGGAGGTTTTTTTGCTGTTTTTGGGGGGTTTTTGGGTTTTATGTTGGTGGGAGGGGGGGGGGCACTGGGCTGGGTTTGTTGATCCCATGGTGAAGGATGTCTTGTAGGGTAGAAGCACAGGAGCGTCGGATCGCGACGCGACGCGACGGAGCTAAGCGCGGAACTCTGAACTTCCCTCGGTTTGCGGAAGGATCTATGGTGCTGTGATTTTGATGGGTTGGCGGTCTTAACCTAGAGCGAAATCCCATGTAGATACTTCTTCGAAGCAGTTATTGATTCGGGAAGCAGCGCTGTCGAAGCCTCCTCTTCTTCGCTCTCAAATTCAGGACGCAGCCCCAGGTTCCGGGTTCCGAGTGATCCTCGACCTAAGCATGTACTTACCTTTTGTTGAGAACGTTTGTTAGATTACTCTGGTATGGCCCAGATACTCTTTCTTACAACGCAAACTTCGTATTTATGTTTAAACGGAAGATTCACTGGTCAGACTTGGGAACTGAGGTGAGGAAGTAGATAAGTAATAGTCAGTGCGTCTTTCCACTACGTTGTCACTTGTGGTTAGGTGAAGCAAGTGTTGTTAAAAGGGGGTTTAATCAGGTATGTATTGGGTGATGGATAATTGGATTCGAATTGACGGGGATTAATGTCTAAGATGGATCATATGCAAGAGGGAGTAGGATTTCAAGAGAGATGTTGAGATAAGGTGGAGTTCTGAAGCAACATTAAGATAAGGAACACTTATGAATGGGAAGATTTTGCCTATCTGAGCTTTCCCCTTTTGTGTGTGACAAGTTGTTTCTTACCTTCCTGGTCGATTGGTTCCAAAGTAGCCCTAGCGAAACCACAGAGGCCTCCTACAGGGTGGTACATAGCTCCTACGATACGGCAGTGCCTCTGATCTGTAACCAATCTGAATGGCCCAGGCTGGTTGATCGGTTCTGCGAAAGTGCCTGGCGGGGCTGCATCAGGTCCAAATTTGACTGATGCCTTCCAAGGATTGAAGCTTGGCTCACCGTGAAATTTGACTGGACGAGCTACTAGTACTACGTTTCTAACCTCCCATTTATCTTCAAAAAGGGCGTATTCTAGACCTTCTCCTTCTTTATTTCCGTACCGGTGTGGGTAATTTGACGCAGGTTTTGGTCTTTCGTCTGGAGCGGGTCAGTGTGCAAGAATGTCAATTGCTATTTGGGCTGAGATAATACCTCTTGGTGTGCTGATTCGGAGCTCAGACCATCCGCAAAACGAGTTACTTCTTGTACGATTGATAGACTGCATAGAGATGTGGTAAGCTTGCTTGTAATTAAGAGTTGAATAGGATATTCGACAGGTACTGTACATATAGACGAGATACAAGGTCTATTCAGGTTTTCAATGACCTGTTCTGCCTTTGCCATTTGGCATAAGAAATAATAATATTCGTCAACAACTTCCAGTGTGGGCAATAGTTATCTCAGTTCCGCTGGTTAGTGTGGTTAGTGCAGTTTTCGAGTTTTTTGGTACAGTTTTAGACGCAAAATCCAAACCGCTGGTTAGTACAGTTTTGGCAACCAAAACTGCGCAGTTTTAGCAGTTTTATAAGACTATTTCTAAAGCTCTTTATAGGGTGCTTTTCTAGGGTTGAGGTTATACAGGCACGTAACTAGTCAGAGCTCCTAAAGGACGGACCGGGGAGAGGAGTGGCACTAAGCTCAAAACGTAACTTTTCCGGCAATTGAGAGTCCGTACCCGTACTCTAATTGGCCCGAGTTGGCTTAATCTCACCGCCTATAACCTTATTAACTCTATAGGTATAATCTACCCTACTAAACTCTAGACTTATCGTACTAATAGAACGATTATCCACCTACTAGCCCTATATAGATCAACCTACGGCCAGGAAGTCTAGTCGCTAGTACGGACTATTAGATGTGGAAGAGGAAGTACTGTTAGTTAAGGATGAATTTGTATAAGAGGTAATTATTACTAATTTAGATTAAATTGGTACAGTTTTACAAAACTACGATAGTTTGCTTGGTTAGTTCTGTCTTTTTTTGGTACAGTTTTCAAATATCGATCGAAACCGTGGTTAATTTTATAGTATATAAAACTGAGCACAAAACTGTATAAACTGCACTATTGCCAACACTGACAACTTCGCATTGTATGGGTGGGATTCTTTGACTCCTCTCGAACCCCTGATGCAAAGTCAATTGAAACAACTCATGACACTGATATCTCCTTCTTTGAGAACGAAGTAACAAATTTTTGGCAGTATCACTGTTCTCTAATAGTTCTTTGCTTGCTGGTAAAGCTTGGAACCTTGGAGTACTACATGATTGAGTGGTTTTTCCTGCCACCCGCAACATCACTTTACATGACAAAGTAATATTTCCAAGCAATAGATACACTACACTACTATCCTTCCATTGAAGACAATTGCTTCGATTCAAGTAGAAGCAGAAGTTGGTTTAGAACACCAATTATAAAACATACGTTCATTCACGGAGGTAGGTCACGTGACAGTCTGCGGATGAAGAGATTTGGAAAAGGTGTAAAGAAATTGTTGTTGAAGGATATGAAGGTTCGATTGATTGAACTTTGGTCATTAATTGAAATATTTGGCGCAGCAAAACGAGTCAAATTGGTTCCTTTGGATTTATTGGGATCATAATGAGTTGACCTAGCATTCATCTCTTCTACCCCAAGCGTGGTTTTATCATGTGCTATCAATATGTGGGCAGACTTGAGGATCAGAATCCTGGAAAATGAGCAAATTTTGTTCAAACAACGTCCAATGATTTCAGCCGTGCGTTGTGCATGCGCAAATGCCATGATATTAGAGTCGAGCAGACTCTTTCAGTGTTGGGTATAGTTTGTACTCTTGTGGGTAGTGAGAGGCATAGTCTTTTGCAAACATACGAGATCTCAAAAGGTACTTAGTATCAAGGGACCTATATGCTAAGGGAGATCACCTCTCACAAAATCTTCACTACATTCTAGAAAACCAAGTGGCTAGAAGTTCAATTTCCTGGCTTCTTTTAAGTGAGAATTGATCTATAGTCTCTGTTTAACAAATAAGACCGCAAGTGATAGACATCGTCGGTATCGTCATGGCTTCCCTTGCTGTTTGAGGAGTTCCACGCTTCAAAGTCTCAAGCGACTCGCCTAAAAAGATGAAAGCGGTTACTGTAAGCGACCCCTGAAATCGGGAAAAGGCACATTCCTGACTCACTCTAAGCGAGTAGGTTACACCGGATTCGGCCTTAAAACAAGCCACCCTTCAGCCGCCGACTCTGTTTCCATCATCACGATTGACGTATTGCAGATATACAAGTCACTCGGTATCCTCCACCAAATTGTTCATTTCAATATTCAAAAGACGTTCTCTTCCACCCATTTTATCAAGATTAAGTCGCTCAGCATTCGGAGACTAGTCAAAAAACACCATGGACGTACCAGAAATGATCAACTATGACTCTTGGCTCAAGTATCTCGATGAAGCGGTCGACGCTGGAGACGAACACGACGCCTTCAAGGCCAAGGTCGCTGAAATAATCCGAGACTACCTTGTCAGTGGAGACGCGAACTCCGTGAGCCAAACAGCCACCAAGCTTGACGATTACTACTGGAAAAATTTCGTACCTACGATTAAAGATACCGAGCTTCTTGATAGGATATTTCCGGTCTTTGTCTCGACAGTTTATCGGGTTGTATTAGAGGTTGCCTGTTTGATCTGGCCGAATGATAACAAACAAGACATGTTAATAAAATTACTCCTGGAAATGAAGGAACTGACACCAAGGGAGCTCAAACACAACCGTGTAAGTTGAAAAATTTTAAGAACACCACTTCAGAACTTAAAAGAAGCTAACAAGCACCGTAGAAAGATCATACCGCTTGGATCGATGACGATTTATTTGACTATGAGTCGAGCGAGATATACACTAAAAAATGGGGTAAGCCGTCCCATAAACCACCTCTCCTACCCCCAATGATCTCAATTCTCAAAAACTAACCCACAAACCAACAGTATCCTGCAACGACCCCCCAGATGCCCGTACACGAGCGCTGTATATACCATTCCAAAACCTTCTATCCTTCCTCGCACTCTGCTACCAAAACGACATGGATGCTCATAACCGATACCGAAGCAAGTACCTGAGAGAGCTCATGACGGACGTTTTCGAAAGAGAGTATCATGAACCACGTAGCTTGACAACCAATTTCTGGGTCAAGCTTGCTGCAAATTGGATCATGAAGGCTGGCCCGGCTATCTATGCAGAGTTTGGGGAGGAGCCGGATAAATGGGAGTTATGGGCGATGAGGTTTGACGAGTTGGCGGAAAGGTATCAACGCGGCGAGGAATCTACCAATTATTCGGAGGAAGGTAGTGATCCTCATATGGCTGCGATTGCGAGAGGAGCCTATGAGAGAATGAAGGTTATTGATCCGCTTCTTTAGATGCAAGGAATCTTTGGAACTGGGGGTCGTAAATGTGGTACATATGTAGTGTGGATTGTTGTGGGTTGGAATTTTGTAGGGATAATTCAGTAGTGGCTTTTTTGTATTTCGTAGCAACTGCGCCGAAATTGAGAAATTTAAAGACACATCCACACTTTAAAAATCTTCCATGTACTCTCAAGGGTACGACCCGCTATATGAGTATTGATGGGTAGTTTATTGCAAACCCCAACTATGATATCAATGTGTGGAGGGCGAGGAAACATGCCAAACAACGCACACCTGATATAGTGGCCAGTTTGTAGGAACCGAATATTAAGACAGCTATTTATGTTAGCGATAAATCTAATACTATCAGTCAAAGAATCGTTTACTATTAGAACGTAGAAAAAAAGCGTAAAGTTAAAGTAAATAAATTATTGAATCTAGAATACTATTTGCTTAACAGAGTTAGAGGTCCCTTACTATAGGATAACGGTAATTGACTAAACTACCCCCTAGTTAATTGAAAAGTCCCCAAATTCCCCTTGAGTAATTAGGTTTTGACAAGACTGGACGAAGTTGACCGTACAGTATCAAATAGCTTAACCTACTCAATAAAACGCACTAAATTTGTCTTAGTTTATATGTCGTAATCCGGGTTTGCTCCAAGCTTGTATTAACGTCTATAGAATTAGTCTTCGAAAAAGCTAGAAGTGATACTGAAACTCAGGTTCTTTTTTATCTGTGCCACTTTTTACACTTAAGTATTGTACTAGATATCTTTTCCCTATGGTCTTTCTTCTGACCCAAAATCTTTCATGACCTATTTTTCGAGCGAGTCAGATTACGAAATGGAAACGTATAGAAAGACTACCCACTTTTCTTCAGCCTCATTCCCGAGGACAAGCCATTTATACGATAAAGTTGTATCCCTTCCATACTCTGCATGTCCAAAAAAACGTGCACTCGAAGTGGATGCGATGACAGGGTCGAATGGAGGCTCAAATGCTTAAAGCCGTGACCTAGTTGGCCAAAGGGCTTTGTTTTATGGGGAAGATGTTGGAAAAATGTATACTTCTACTCCACTTAAGCTTTGCGTAAACTTTTTTTTGGGACATGCAGAGTATGGAAGGGATAGAACTTTCTAGAATGTACATTAAGGCTTTTACGAAAAGGAAACATCGAGACAGCCGATTATGTTATTGACAAAGACAATGCGGTTAGACGAATGATCTGCTACTATTCGAGAGTTGGAAGGAAAGGATACATATTATACAGTAAGAGCAAACAAAATATTAATACCGGGTACTTTACCCACTCAGTGCTAATAGAGCTAGAAATTCCTTGCCATAAGATAATATAGTTGCAAGTTTCCACTTTCAACGTGGCCTTTATTGAGACTTGCGGTCCAAAAGTGAGAATTTTTCTCTGATATACATCTTTTCACGAGGAGCTCGACCTTGAAATACAAACTCGGTAAGCATCGGTCTTGTCCGTATGGTGGTATCAAATCAAAACGGAATAAATATTAGACGAGCCCCTTTTCGTAAGAAAAATTTCTTCTCTTGGCACTTGCCGAGTACCGAATGTTTTACCGAGGCATGACGTCAACGAAGCTATCGGATTTCATCGGAAGTATCGAGTATTGAGTTCGTAAGAAGCGCGTGTCTTACGTGTGGCAGTTTCATTTTTAGTAAGCTCGGAAAAGGCGGTCTCTCGTAGCAGCGAGGCGGGTTTAAGGACTTTCATAAATGTTCACAATCCTTTTTCATAATTCACTAGCTTCTCATCATGATTAGTATTGTGGGGTTGTTTGGGATAAAATATTGGCGAGATTGCATCAGCGTGCATTGTTTGGAATATTCGGCGGTTCGGTCTTAGAAGCTCCTTGGGCTCCATAGAAATGTTCTTTGTATGAACCGGTTACTGTACGGATATAAAAGTCTGCAAACGCCACCAAAGGTGCGGCTAAAGGCTCTAGAGGGAAGGCGTTAAGCTTTTTGTGCTGACTCGTCATTGCGCAGATCTGATTAAAGTTCCGTCACCACCTGGACCTGAGCCTGAACCTGAGCTTGAACCTGAACCTGCGTACGACTTTAAGACTTCCAAGTGCCGGAAGGTTGATAATCTTCAACACGGGCACCCGGTGAAAGTCAATTGAGCGAGGCTCAACCAAGGACAACCGCAACGCAACCAGATTCACGCTGTGTCCTGAACGGTGTACTTGGTACCTGCTTACCGAGAGTTTATCTCCGTTACGGGTACGGAGTATGGAATTTGGGTCTGGGTTAAGCCGTGATCATCAACTGCTCCGGGCTGTAGTGTAGCGCCACTTGTGCTGTGGCTATATGTGGCTATAGGAGCTGTGGTTGGATCAATCGAGATCAAGACAAGCATCATCCCCCTACCAATATCCCTTTCAAGCATCGTATGATCGTATCGCAGAGCAGGAAGCAAACTCCTTTCCCATCTCAGCCCGTTACCGGTCTGTTCCTTCTTCGTCCCACTGTGGGGCCCGCCGCCATTGGAACCAAAAAGCTTCGACTCTAGAACCGGCAATCGTGCTCGGTCGACCTCGGTGTTCAGAGCGGATTATTATTTTCGTTTGGACACTCCAAATAAATAAGAAGCCACCCCCTCCACCTCCCTCCATCACTGCAAAATCCCGTCAACATCCCACCTTACCATTGTCCCGGAAAAGATACGACACTTCAAGTCATTGTATCGAGTAAACCGCCATAATGAACGTGGCCGATCAGAACATGATCCGCAATGAGAGGGATGCCTCACCTGAGCGGTTCCCTATACCAGGAACTCATCACAATCGCCAAAGTCACGAAATCGAAAGAATACCAACAGCTTCATCCGCTTCTACCTCCTCCACAGATGCAACTAACCGACATGGATCGGGAGGAGGTAGTTTGAACCAAGTACCAACACAAAGAGATCTCGAACGACATCCTACAGTACTAAGCAGGATACATACAGCCAAGAGTCAGCATGCGGGCACGATTGGTCAATCTCTTACCACCAAGAGCAGAGACAGTAGGAGACCAATACCCGAAATGGGACTGGGGAAGCCTCTTCCACCAGCTTTACCAGATAGAGAAGAATATGTGGTCGAATTTTCCGGTCCTGACGACCCCTTACATGCTCAGAATTGGCCAATGAAGAAAAAGTGCGTTGTCAACAGTCTATTAAGTTAATTGCGTTTCATACTAACCACCAATTACAGAGTTATTACGGCTGCGATGTTAGGATTTACAACTGCTGTGTCTGCCTTCACTTCAAGTATTTTTTCAACAGCCACTGTCGCTGTTTCCAGCGAATTCAACGTGTCTACAGAAGTTGGTATATTGGGTCTCTCATTATACGTTTTGGGGTTTGCCATGGGACCACTCTTTTGGGCACCTCTCAGTGAATTAAAGGGTAGAAGATTACCGCTTGTTATTTCCATGTTCGGATTTTCCATCTTTCAAATAGCAGTCGCTGCTGGAAAGGACCTGCAAACTATTTTGCTTAGCAGATTTTGGGGAGGTTAGTACCAAAACTTTCAACACGCTTAGAAAATTCAGAAGCTAACTTACTTAGGCATCTTCGGTGCTTGCCCACTTGCCGTTGTGGCAGCAGTCTTTTCCGATATGTTCGATAACAGAACTCGTGGGATGGCCATAACAGTTTTCTCCATGACAGTGTTCGCAGGTCCACTTCTCGCTCCATTCATCGGTGGTTTCATTGTCGATTCTTACCTAGGTTGGCGTTGGACCGAGTGGCTGGTCGCCATTTTAGGATTCGTTGCTTTCTTCCTCAACCTCTTCTTCCTCGAGGAAACCTATCCCCCGGTGATTTTGGTTCAAAAAGCTGCGGAACTTCGTCGCAGAACCAAGAACTGGGGTATTCATGCCAAGCAGGAGGAAATCGAGATCGATTTCCGTGAGTTGCTTTCAAAGAACTTCAGTCGCCCAATGCGAATCCTCTTTTCGGAACCGATTGTCCTTCTCCTTTCCATCTACATGTCCTTCATCTACGGACTACTCTATCTCTTCCTGACCGCATACCCCATCGTTTTCCAACAAATCCACGGAATGAAACCCGGTGTTTCGGGTCTTCCATATTTCGGTATGATCATTGGCATGCTCATTGCCGGAGTCTATATTATCCTCACCCAACCATCATATAACAGGAAACTTCTGGCCAACAACAACGTCGTTATTCCGGAATGGCGTCTTCCTCCGGTGATAGCAGGAGGTATCTCCTTCACAATCGGAGTTTTCTGGTTCGGTTGGTCCGGCTACAAAGAGAGCATTCACTGGATTGTTCCAACCCTCTCAGGTCTCTTCACTGGTTTCGGTCTTCTCGCCATTTTCCTCCAGTCCCTCAATTACATCGTGGACGCATATCTCATGTTTGCAGCTTCCGCCATCGCTGCAAACACCTTCCTCCGATCGCTTGCTGGGGCAGGATTCCCCCTCTTCTCCTCTTATATGTTCAAGGGCCTGGGAGTCAACTATGCTGGAACCCTCCTTGGTTGTGTCGCGGCTGTTTTGGTACCCATTCCAGTCGTGTTCTACATCTATGGAGCCAGGATTCGACAGAAGAGTAGCTTTGCGCCTACTGGACCACCATCAGCGCCAAGCGACGATGATATGAGCCCGGCTCCTCCGATCGAGAAGGAGCGGGGTGAAAACGCTGTTTGAAGCTCTTCCTCGGAAATCTCGACCAGGGACAGATCTCTTTCGCTCTGTTTTTTATCTTGCGGTATTTTCTGTCTATATTTTATGTCCGTGACGGATGTGCTTCTACTTAAAATGGGTTGCGGAGGCGTTTTTGGGCTATGGGATTTAGACTACTTGATACCAATCTCTTGTTCTGTTGTTATTTGAGCGAAAAGTTAAGTGGATGACATGATCTCAATGTTGTATGGATGGGAATAGATAATAATGGTAAAAATATAATGTTGAATAGCAAGAAAAGTTTCAGGAATTCATGTGTCTCGGATATATCTTGTGTTAGACTTTTGAGTCTTTATTTCTTTTATCTTGAACTAATTTAATTTAAGTATTACATTTATTGTTTATTCAGAAGTTAGAACAAGTAAAATGTATAACTGAAAATAGTAGAATATAGATAATTGTTCTAGATATTTCATACATTTCAGTACCTTGAGTTAACTACGCTAATAGATAGTTAGCAAATACTTTCTCAGAAGATGAGAAAACTAGTCGAGACTTATTTTATCTTAACCAAACTTATCTTAAAACTATTATAGTATGTTATTTATTTAGAATAATTAAGATAATAAAATCATAAAGGTAATTTTTTAAATATCTTAGATATTTCAGTACTTGGAGTTCACTTACGCTGATAGTAAAAAAATACTGCTTTTCTTATCCACCGGGCCGGGAGCTAGTGTATAGTAAAGAATATGTATATGTAAACATGTAATTAGCTAACTATCCTTTAACGTGAATAACACGCAACTACCTAGTCACGTTAATCCCTACGCTTAAGCGAGTTCCAAGGGGGCACCATGTAATAGGTTTGGAATTCTTAGTAGGTTTCGCGATTTAAAGAGAAAACTCTTCGTCGAGTAAACGGGACTTTGCGATTGTATGAAAAGGATTGCAGCAGGACATCTGGTAGGACTAATCTGGGAAAATTGAATTACCATACTCTAAATTCGTTTAAAGTCTACTAGTCTTGGACGGGTATGAGAATCAATAGTTTCGCAAGGAAGGAGTTTAGAACTCGGTTGGCTGTCGATTTTAGTGCGAAGAGTACCTACATGGGTGCAGGAAAGAGAAGGGGGCTTATACTAAAATCCCGACGGCATAGGTATAGCCTGATGTACTTCGAGCTTGTCGAATCCTCAGGAGGGAAGGAGCGACGTTAGAGGTACGTTCCCCTCTGCTGCCCTTATGCGGACTGGGGAGTTCTGCAGTCCTGTCGCAGTCCGACGTCAAGTCGAGACCCAGCTAGAGCGAGAAAGTCGAGAAGGAAAGGAAGGAGCAACCTCGTTTCCCATCCACTCTCGTGTGGGACTGCTGATTGACAGAGACCAGTTCTGAATCACGGCTCCAATCGAGGAAGGAAGGAACGAGCGGCCTTACACCTCGACGTGGTGTCCATGTTTAAGGGGGGTAGATAGGTACGACCTTGAATGGACATCTTGGAGCCATTTTGCGCAATGTGGCGGAGTTACATCTTCATCTGTTAAAAAAGTATGTAGAGCTGACATGGCATTCATCTGAATGTTGAAAAGCATATTCGGCTTGAGAGAAGGGATGTATATTCGCAGAAATCCATGTAATCTTGTAGTTGACAGCAGATACATATACTGAGAAATCTCCCACATACTAATAGTTCAAGAAATCCATCACCGCCTCGCTCTGCCATTGCTTCCAAACTAGTTAAGAGACCTGAGTATTACTCAAACTCTCTCTTTTAATGGTCCTAAATCGCTTGAACTGCACAAGTGTAACCATGCGAGGCTTTGGGGATAATATCGTTCTACACCAGGTGTGTGGAGAGTAACGACGGCCTCTCTTACAGTAAATAATTTTCATTCAGGAATCAGATAAGACCATCATTTCGACACGGATTTGAGGCATCATGACAACTACCAAATCAGTGCGCGGCAATTCCTTCCTACTTCTCCTGAGTCTGGGTACTACAAGTTACTCCAAGTCCAGATAATCTGCATTCCACACCACTACATCCACTTCCTCGTTTCCTCTTCAATCCCCTCATTATTGTTTTCTTCGAAAGAATAGAACGAATTTGATTTACTCTCGTAATACGCGCTATTGCCGAATAAACACATCTATTTATCCTCCACACAACCTCACCAAATGAATCAAAAGAGACCGAAGTACTGTCTCTACACCAACGGTCTGTACTACCACGCTATAATAGAACCCCAACACAACTACATGAACCTGTATCCCCTTATTCCCTTCCACGACGAGTGAATTCTAATCTCTCCCTGTTACTCCATAGCCTCTCTACCTCGATTCTACAATCAATTAACACAATGAAATACAATTCAAGTACTTTTACAAAAACCTATTCTTTTTATATTCCTTCAACTCATGAATTAATAGTCAGTACGTCTTCCCACTGGTCTCTCTCTTATATAACCTTGCTCCTCCTCTAAATCCTTTCTCTCTATCAAAATTTACTTCTCTATGTTAACTTGTTAAGCGAAAGACAGTCCTCCCCCCAATTCCTGGTGAGTACTTATATCGTAGTAAACTGACGGAATATACTGGATCCTAATAGATTTCGTGATATCATGTAAAGCATCTCGTTAACGGACCCTCTGTAAACTTACCACGGCCTTTATAAATTATAAATACGAGCTCTAACAACAACCTCATAGATCTAATCCCAAGAAAATAAAGTAAAATACCTATGAAAAACTACACAGTATCAACAAATTCCAACAGAAAGACACGGGATAAAATTCAAAAAGCCCAAATACAATTCACCCCATACAATCTCCTCACCTACCTCAAACCACTAATTTTTTCAAGTCCTGCAGAACACAAGTCTCCAATCAACTATTTTCAACACATCACTCACATAAAAAGCCACAAAAAGAGAAAAGGCATTTTGCATGCTAAAAACGATCTACGAGGTATACTAAAACGCAAACTGAACTCAAAATCAAAAATTCCATCTTTCCCCCGAGAGACCATCTAAATCCACCCCTCCATCCCTTTCCAAAATATTTCCAAGCCACCTAACCAGTCAGTCCCCCCATCCCATCCATATGAACAACATAAGAGGATGCGGAATGGAAGCGCCTTCAAAAGTTATTGCCTTCCTTTCCCTTTCCCTTGCCCACATGATCCAATCATCCTGCCTACCGTTTCCGAGATAGGCATCCGAGTACTGAAACCCGCTTACAATAGAGGAAGCCAAGAGAGAAGAAATAACGTATATCGAAGCGCAAGAAAACTAGGTATCGCAGACAGGACCAAAAACAAGAGTCGCTTAATCGCCAAACAAACATCAAAACAAAAATCAAACAAGAAAAATCAAACATCGACAAAATGAACCACCACCATTCTAACCCCTTTTTGGTGAGAACAGATAAAACCCAGCCTTGTGAGCTGGGAAAAAGACTGCCTCTCCTGAACAAAATGATTCATGTATCCAACCAATAAAACATCCACCGAATTCATTCCAACACTCCATGAACCAAACGTACCCCATCCCCAAAATGAATCGGAAGCTTTTTCAAAAATTCAAAAAGATTCCAAAGGAAACAAAGCGAGAAGATATGCCAAACCAGGTGGTATTCCTCCCAAAAATGGAAACCCCCTAAAGAACTCCAGGGCATGATGATATGATATACTCAAGATCTAAATAACCTCGCGAATCTATCCCTCGTGGCAGTGGAAAAGTATGCCCGGTTCAATTCATTCGTCTTTTTGTTTTCCCCGCGATCTTTTCAAAATTAATAAAAACCCTGTCATCTATTTCGTGAGAACGGGGTTATAGGCGCAAAGATGTTGTTATTAGGCATCCATTGGTAGAGATCTACATGGTATGGCATGAGTCGACTTGTTCAGCTTTTTTTGTTCCTGTGTAGATCAGCTTCATGTCCAGATCATAGTGAGCTTAAGTGGTAACGTACTTGCCTTTTCCCGAAGATTTGGGCGGCGCACCAACTCCCAGGAATGCAGATAATAAGGAACCTCTTGGTGGCGGCTTTTTCTTTTTGGAGCTCGGTTTGTCATTAGGCCCTAGAACGATAACAGGAGCCCCTCCAGGATGGTCAGCCATAGGGCGCTGTGGAGGAGGCCAAGGACCTGATGGTGGTGGAGGCGGATGGCCGTGCTGTCCTGGTCCTGGTCCTGGTCCTGGTCCAGGTCCAGGTCCCCTACGCTCACCACCTGGTGGATTTGGTGGACGTCGAGGATCATTATGTTGGGCATGTCGACTTCGAGGTCGCTCTGGATGGCCATGACCGCCAGGAAAGGGGGCACCCTGCTGAGGACCTGGTTCCGGAGCCTGCTTTGGAGGTTCTGGCATTGGCCACATATGCATGGTAATTGCCCAGTCAGGTTCAATCATAGTCTCCCAAACTTGGGGAAGAATGATTTCCCCATTAGGCCCTATCAGATCATAATGACCCTCGGCTACATGTGGTCCAATTACTTCAACGTGAAGGAACGCCTGCTTGATCAACTCCTCCATGCCCTTGATGTATGTCAGTCAAGTTGCCATTCAAAAGGATAAAGTATCACTTACTGCCCACGTCGCACACAAATGAAATGGAAAACTGAACTTCCGGCCAACGGCATCCTTGAATCTAAGTGGTTTCTTCGGAGCCTCTGGTACTGGTGCTCTAGCAGCAACTTCCTTTGCGATTGCAGCATCGTGCTCTTTTTGTGCCTTTTCAGCCTCTTCAGCGGCGGCCTTTTTGAGTTTCTCGGACTCTTCTGCGGCAGCCTTCTTGAGCTTTTCGGATTCTTCCGCGGCAGCCTTCTTGAGTGCTTCAGACTCTTCTGCAGCGGCCTTCTTGATCTTTTCGTTCTCAGCCGCGGCCTCTTCCTTCAGTCTTTTTGCCTCCGCAGCGGCCTCATCTTTAAGCCTCTTCTGCTCTGCTGCTGCTGCATCCTTGAGATCCTGAAGCTCTTTCGCTGCTTTGGCCTTCGCTGCTGCCTCAGCTGCTTCTGCTTCTGCTTTCTTACGGTCGGCCTCAACTTGTTTTCGAACATTCTCAGCACCTTGAGCACGGGCAGTTTTCTTTTCCTCTTCCACCTTCTTTTCCCATGCTGCTTTCTCTTCCGCGAGTTGCTTCTCTAAAGCGGCTTTATCTTCAGCGTTCTTCTTCTCCAACGCCGCCTTCTCTTCTGCATTCCTCTTTTCAAGTGCAGCTTTCTCATCTGCAATCATCTTTTCCCAAGCAGCCTTTTCCTCTGCAGATTTCTTAGCCGCGGCAGCAGCAGCAAGATCTGCAGCATCTTTTGCCTTCCTATCCGCAATCTCTTTCTGAGCTGCTTCGTATGCAAGCTTTTGGGTCTCCATTTGTTGTTGTATTGCTACAAGCTTCTTCTCTGTCTCAGGATCAGGTACCACCGATGGCTCACTAGGCGGTGGAGGTGGCCATTGGGGAACGTTCGCATATGGGTACATATGCTGAGGAGAAGCTCCATGAGGTGGCATGTGCTGTAACTGCTGTTGATATCCCGGATAACCAACAGGACCAGCAGGGCTTCCAGGACCTCCATGACCCTGGAAAGGCCCGTGTTGATGCTGAGGATATGGCATCATTTCATGGCTACCATATCCCCCCGGGCCGCCATGGTTAGACATAGGAGACATAGGAGACATGGACTGCTGATGTGGATGTTGATGCTGGTTTGGGTGCTGATGTTGATTTGGGTGTTGATTGAAGTATCCGGCTCCTGGAGGAGCTGGGGTAGGCTGTGGAGAAAATGGGTTTCCTGGGGGAGGGGCATATTGGAAAGGGGATTGCTGACCATACTGGGTCAACGCTCCAGCACCAAATGGGGGTGCATATTGACTAGGAGGACCAGAAAAAGCACTGGGAGCGTAGCCTGGCTGAGGTCCCCTGCCACCGAATTGCTGAGGTGGTGCTTGTGCAGCAGGGTAACCTCGGCCATAGGCCGGGTAGTCCTCTGAGGGGTCCACGCTGGATGGTGGCGCTGGCACGGGGTGCCGATGAACGCGAGATGCTACTGGTCTGCGACTTGCTGGTTTTTCAGGAGTGGTATGTCGTCGTGTAGGTCTTGGAGCAGGCGGACGACTTTCGCTTTCTCTATATCGTGGGCCAGATCTTGGACCAGATCTTGGACGTGATGTTGGACGAGATGCAGATTCTGATGGAGAAATCGCCTCGTCAGCGTCGTAGAGCTCCCAGGACTCGTCTTCGTCTGAATAATGGGAAGGAACTGGATTTCGGTTAGCTATAAAAAAAAGTTAAATTGATTCAGCCACTGATGAAGAAAACATACCTCGAACTCCTGACCCTTCCTCGTCGGTGTAGGAATCCTCTGATTGAGAGGTAGAACGGGACGAGCTGTTAGATGCGGATCGTTGTGAATGTTGTGAGTTGGACTAATCAATTGGTAAGCAGACAAGGACTATGATTATGAAAGTAAACAAAGATGACGAGAGGGAATGGAACCGGAAATCGACCACCAGCAACCATCTTGAAGCTTAAAGCGAGGTAGACGGCTTCGTCCAATCTGGGCAGATATATGACAGCAGCACAACCGAGATGTTTTTATCTCCGCAGCAGGAATGCTGGGTGGGAGTGAAAATATCCTTGCCAATCACTCTTATCTACCCCTCGACTATTCGCAACAATATAATTCAACCAGAAAAAAAGTAAATTGGACACAATGGCATTTTGTGCGTGGAGGGGCCGCGCCGAGATATTATGTATGTGCTAGATGGAATTGGACAACGAATTGTGCATACCTCGATCGTGATAGTTGTGCTGCAAAGGCGGGGAAAATCAGTAAAAAGTTTATGCGGTGTGGATGAACCAATGACTGGCACGGAATACTCACGGCATTGGGACTCGTCTATTCAAGGATATTATCTCTCAGCCACGACTTTCTACCCGAGAAAGAGTCGTGGGAGGATAATCCTAAATTTTATACGGGAGGGGGGGATGCAAGGGCAATGCGCCCTGAAAAAGATACTTCGTAGTTGTCGCAAAGTCTCGGTGCAATGCGATTCTGCGGCTCGATGATGGGCTGAGCGTCGGAGTCGCAAGAGAATGTGGAGAGGTAGCAGTGGGGTAGCGGCTTTGGGTAGAATTGGGTACGAGTGATGCTGGTCGCAGATATTCAATGCAAAGGGTGCCTGGGTGAGTATGGTTGCTAGTGATATCTGGGGTGGTGATGGTTGATGTCGCGCTTCGAGAGCGGAGGGGCGGGGAGTCGGGCGACGGGAAAGCGCTCCTAGGGGCGATGAGTGACCGTAAAGGGCTTCGGATGAAGGATTACCACTCTACGAGATTCTATGAGGAAGAATGAGGCTCTCGTGGAGCAGGCGTCGCGGTGGAGTGGTGGAGTGAGGGTACGGTGTTTTTGGAATTGGCACAAGTCTATGGAAAGAAATCTGGTTTGGGTGGGGTTAGCGGTGCCGCACGAGGACTTCGGGAAGGGAGGCGAGAACGGGGATGTTGGCTTGAGCCTGACCGAAATGGACTGCCCGCAGCTGGAGGGACATTATCGCTTGGCTTGGCTCGCCTAAACACCAGATCCTGACCCCTCTCTCTGCGTCTGGGTCTGCACTTGCGGGAATACCCAGAGCATACGGAGGCATTTGCAGGAGGAGAGGCAACATCCTCGATTAAACGGACAAAGAGAGGAATCGTCGAGCAGTTCAAGGAGACAGATTTCATACCTGATGCGACTCAACTCGAGGATCTAGTCGAAGCGGGGAACTTTTATCGCGCACAAGGATCTGAACCACGTTGGCTGGTATGGTCTTCGTCTAGCAAAGATCACGGATGGGATAACAAACACGGTCGGTGATGTTCGAGGGACTACTGGGAAAGGACAATCTCAATATGTCAAATGTGGTGTGGATATGTGCAAAAGCCGGCGGGCTTGAGGCTGTTGATCATTTATGTGTCGTGCCGGATCCTGATTCTGGATGGTGGGGGTTGTTGTAATAATGTCTGGTTTCTAGAGCGATAGCGTTGCATGATCAAAGCAATCTTCAACAGGTGGTACGACAGCAAGAATCGATTGCACTCGTCTCGGGTCGACAGGGTAACTGGGCTGACGAGCGTCACGGCTGTGAGGCGAAGAGCGGAAAGGGGGGTTGGAATGCACGAATGCAGATGAGTTGCAGCAGAACAGACAGGCAGGACGTCCGTAGTCACAGTCTGTCAGTCACTTACGCAGAAAATATTGATGATAGAGGGCCGCAAGAGGAAGCGGAGGGGGCGGAAAAAATAAGCAATGCCTTGAATATGCGCTGGTCACAGCAGGAGAGGGAGAGGTTTTGAAAAAGTGATAGCCTGATTACGCCCTCTGCTGGGGTCAATATACTCTACTTATACACACACATCCATACACACCTCGAACCGTCGCGTTTGTGTACCTGTGGCCGGGTAGGGTAACAACGAAACGTGTTCCACATTTGAAAGAAGAGTCATCGCAGGATAAACCAGGTCACCACACGAGATCCGTACCAGCGTGCTGTTCTTCAGCCGCCAGAAATATCAATCCTCGTCCTCGCATTCCATCTAATTATCGTTGACCGCCCGTGAGATAGCGTAACATCCTGGGGGTACTCTTTCGTGTGTCGACCTAAACCGACCCACTGCTGCCCGAAGCAGCTACCCAAGCAACCCAACCGGCCTACCACTGCAAAACCATGCACATCAACCCCGTGATTGGTTCAATTCCTCCAAACGCTACCTGTCATGTTGAGCCACGATCAACTGCGGCCCGGACCATGACAGGGAGTAAGAAAGATAGACGTCGTTCCGCATGAAAATACGCCTGGGAGAAATGGGAGATATGGAAAAAAAGTGACAATTCCAGCAACGCCCATCTCGCCACACGTTCCAGAACCTTCCCCTGAAAATTGGTACCGCCCTTGAAGACCCATCGCGTTGAACCAGATATACTGTGCCTTGCATACTTCGCCATGAAACCATCCATCAGACAGTCTACAATCTTATCGTGTGATTGGTGTTGAGTCTCGATTGAGCAATTCTTGAGCGGCAATAATGTCAGATTGGTCGTATCCTCCCCATCCACTTTCCCCACTGGCATTTCTTCGAACTATCTCAGACAATTTGGATGTCGCCAACTCATTCAGGCTTTCCACTGTCTTGAGATCTGGGGGAGGAAGTCCAGTATCTGTCTTTGATTGACGAGAACCTTGCGAGAGCGTGGTAAGTAGCCGACTCGTGGTCTATGATTGGTTAGTATCCACAAAACGAAACTACGTCGTATGGAATATACGTACCAACTTCAAACCATAATAACCTCGAAGATAATCATCGCACAATTCAATACTCCTACAGAATCGTCGCATAGATTCCGAAAGACTCCTATCAGCTCCGCCCTCGTTGCTGGAAGCCGCCACGTACAAGACTTCACCCAGCCGAGCATGCATCTAAATTCGGTCAGCGATTGAACATGCAACAAAACGATGATTGGATAAATACTAACGTTCCAGGCATATGGAGTGATCAGCAGCACCTCTTCCAATGCAAAGACAGCTTGGGAGTACATTCCCTGTGACAAATATAAATCTGACAGCTCTGCCCATGCTTCGGCATCTGTTGGGGAGGCATCGAGCAGCTCATTGAGAGCCGTGATAGATTCAGGGATCTTTTTGAGAATTTGGAGGAGGGCGATTCGACGCTTGGTGACAGGCTGACCGAGTTAGCAAGCCTTTTGATTAACACAACAGCTCGTGGGGGGCACACACCATATTGCTCGAGTCCTGGGCCAATATTTTTTCGTACTCCTCCAGCACCTTCTTCAACACCGCGTCATCTTCCGCTGTAGCTTCCTGGAACAGTCCTCTCAATGCCATCAGCCGTTCATTGTCCGCGCCGAAACGTTCCGTCAATCTTTGCAAACATAGATGGGCGGATTGCTCATCGCCAGTCCGCAGACAGGAAAGCATGAGGTTTTCGTAGGTTGTCCACAACTCCGGTGATTCCGCAGCCGACCATAGAGAACTAATTGAGTAGGGAGAGATGGCGGAAGGCGTGCTACGAAGCAATGCTGGAGCTTGCTGAGACAATTGCAAAGCTACCGTAGGTGGTAGATGCGCCGGAGGATGTAATAAGGAGGACGTCATCGTGGAATTCGTAGAAGCCAGATCAAAGTATCCAAGACTAGTTGGACTCGTAGTGTAAGAACCTGCGCGTAGCTGAAGTCGAAGGATTGGTATCGTAGCAGGTGAAAGTCGTGGGCGTAGATGGTACTGTAGCGTTCAGAGGACACAAGGTGTGGAGTTGAACCCCTGCATGGACAGATGTAGCCGACAAGCGCTCTCGTTGCCGCATGGTCATGGTGGGGGGATTTAGAGAGCAGCAGCATTCACGCCTCACCCACCCTTTCTACATACATGTACCATGCGAGCTTAATGCAACCAAGGTCGTCGCATAGAAATGATTTAGCTTCGCGACATCCGAGTGCCATGTTTTTCGAGTGTTTTTAACGCTTTTCCTCTCCCCTCTCTCCTAGAGCTGTGCTACTTTACCACCCAAAAAGAAGTGTTGGTTGAACCAAATCGTCACCATGTGCGCCTCTCCCCAAAGCCGTCGCGGAGACGCTCCCTCTGACAATCATCTGGCAGGTTTGAGAAGTCTCTTTACGACCTCATTCGAGGATTGCGGAATCACAAGGGAAACGAGAAGGAATATATCCAGAACAGTTTGAAAGAATGCCGGGCAGAAATCAAGGGCCAGGACATGGGTTTGTGGAGGAATTTCCGAGGGGCCAGAACGAAGACTGATGAAGATGAATAGACCTCAAGGCCACGGCTCTCCTAAAGCTGGTCTATCTAGAGATGTTTGGCCACGACATGTCATGGGCCTCTTTCCACGTCCTCGAGGTCATGTCTTCCCCCAAATACCCACAGAAACGAATAGGATATCTTGGAGCTGTCCAGAGTTTTAGACCGGATACTGAAGTTCTGATGTTGGCAACAAATTTGTTGAAGAAGGTACCACTCTTTCAGGAACATTTGAAGGAAACCTTGCTGAGCAGAACTTAGGATTTGACTTCGACCTCCCCTATCACCATGTCCCTTCCTATAATCACCCTCCCGCATATAATCACTCCTTCTCTGGCGCTTTCAGTTCTCTCTGATTTACTACCACGATTAACGCATTCGCATCCAACATTACGTAAGAAGACCATTGTAACACTTTATCGACTTGCACTCGTCTATCCCGAGACCTTAAGGCCCGCCTGGCCCAAGATTAAAGAGAGACTGATGGACGAGAATGAGGACCCAAGCGTGACGGCTGCTATCGTAAACGTGGTCTGCGAATTAGGATGGCGGCGGCCCCACGACTTCTTACCCCTGGCCCCTAGACTGTTTGAGCTTTTGGTGGACAGTGGTAATAACTGGATGGCAATTAAGTTGATCAAGCTGGTCAGTAAACCCCATATATCAGGCGGATTACATTTGCTAATTTATCCAGTTTGCAACTCTCACGCCATTGGAACCTCGACTCGTTAAAAAGCTACTACCTCCTTTGACTTCCATTATTCGTACGACTCCGGCCATGTCATTACTATACGAATGTATAAATGGGATTATTCAAGGTGGGATCCTGGGTAGCAGTGACGAGTCTGCAGGTGGTGAAGAAATAGCAACACTTTGTGTGAGTAAGCTTCGTGGAATGATCATGGTCGAAGGCGATCCAAATTGTAAGACTACTACTCTCACCCCCTTTTAGATGCTAACATCCTCAAGTAAAATACGTTGCATTGCTTGCATTCAACAAGATTGTCGTTACGCATCCTTTCCTTGTTGCTCAACAGGAAGACGTGATCATGGACTGTCTCGATAGTCCGGATATTTCCATCCGATTGCGGGCTTTGGATTTAGTGGTTGGCATGGTTAGTAGCGAAAACTTGATGTCGATTGTTGGGCGATTGATGCGTCAGCTGCGAAACTCTCGCTCAGCAACAACGGAAGAATTGAACCAAAGACAAGCAACTGGAGTGATCGAGCCAACAGCGGATTCGGATGACGAGGCCCCAGAAACTGCAATCAGACCTGATCGAGGGACAGAAGAACCTCTTCTTCCTGACGATTACAAGACTGATGTTATAAATCGAATACTGGAGATGTGCTCTAGCAACAACTATGGTAATCTCGAAGACTTCGAGTGGTATATTGATATCCTCATTCAACTAATTCGCAGCGCACCCATTGTGAGATCCAACTCTTCTATAGAAGATTCGCACTCAATGACGAGAGACGGCTCAGATGTATCTGAAAGAATCGGGGACGAATTGCGGAATGTCGCCGTCAAGGTTAAAGCTATTCGACCACCGGCTACGAAAGCAGCTGAATCGATCTTGATATCGATGTATAACGGCAACTCATCATCACTTACCACAGCAAGTGGAGCTCTTCGGCCGTTGTCATGGGTTATCGGGGAATATGCGGAGCATTTGGACACACCCGACGGAGCGCTGACTGCTCTTGTTCATATAACGAGAAGCTCGTCACCTTCCGACGGGTTAATTATATATTTGCAAGCTTTACCGAAGATATTTGCGTTGATGGCTGGGGAGGATCAGTTGGGTTGGAGTCCTGAGCGGAAGACCATGGTCTCTCTTCTCATGGCCCGTATTATCCACGCACTAGAGCCCCTGGCTATGCATCCGGATCTGGAAGTGCAAGAAAGAGCCGTTGAATTTGCGGAACTGTTGAAACTAGCTGCTGAGGCGTCGGCTGGTCAGGATGCATCCTCAGATATCGGGCAAGATGCACCACTGCTTCTCACACAAGCTATTCCATCCCTGTTTTCCGGACAAGAATTGAACTCGGTAGCGGTTGGGGCACAGCGGAATGTTCCTTTACCATCTGGCCTAGATTTGGATGAGCCCATCAACGCGAATCTCAGCAACCTTCTGCGGGCGGTAGAGGCGGCAGCATTAAACGAGCCAAATGAAGACGACTTTGAGACATACTATCATAAAGCGCCCCCTTCATTACCAAATCAATCGCAGCCTGCAGCCAGCCGTATTGGGACAGCTCCAGAGGAGATAGTCAGTTCTTATCAACAGGGAGGCGAGGAAAGTTACTTGGACCCAGATATCGTCGCTCGCCGACGTGCAGAGCGGTTAGAAAGAAACAAAGATGACCCGTTCTACATTGCTCCAACAGAAAGCTCTGGCACATCTACGCCCCTTCACAATATTCTTCAAAGCAATAATGGTCCTGATCTTGATCTTGACGAGATACCTATCATGCAGTTGGATCTAGGAAAGGCGGATGCAGCTATGGCTGGACAGGCATCCTTGAAGAGACCCAAACCCAAACCACGGCAAAGGATTCATATAGCGGCAGATGAGACTCTTGGGAGTGGGACTTCTACACCACGAAATGATGACTCAGAAAACAGTCTGGAAGGGGTGCAGAGGCTAAAATCCAAAGGAAAGCAATCCTTACTCCAGGTGGACTCGAGCAATATTGGTGCATTCTCGTTGGAAGGCGATGGCGCCGATACTGGTATTGACTTTGAGCGCCAGCAGCGTGAAGAAGCCGAAATGGCCAAAGCGATGCGAGAAGTGGAAAGGTTGCGGTTGGAGATGCAGAGAGCGAATGAGCGGATACAGGCAGCCCAAGGAGTTTCTATGGAGGGTACCGTTGTTAAGAAGAAAAAGAAGAAAGCTAAGGTTGTTGACGGCGAGCCCACGGAAGTGGTAAAGAAGAAAAAACCAAAGAAGGCACCCGCAGTGATTGATGAAGGCCAAGTGGGATCTTCCGTAACAACGGAAGTTGTTAAGCCGAAGAAGAAGAAGAAGAAAATCAAGGTGCTTGAGGAGCCGATGGAGGCTCAAGATGTCTCTATGGATTCTGGAGCGCAGGTATAGCGGGATAGATAGATTTATCCCTGGCGTAATTGGGGGCATTTCCCCTTGACTGCAGTTTTAGGCGCATTGGATGTATAGAGTGTATGAATGATGAACCATGAAGTAAGTCGGTAGATTGCTTCTAGACTCAGCTACTCATAGCGATATTTGTAGCGAGGGGCCTTGAAACAATACAAAATATCTGGATGGGTAATCATAAACTATAATTACTTGTGAGCAATGTTTTTCTGTTGTTGGAGCAAATACTCCAATGATGCTTTTGGAGGCAAGTTTTGGAGGCAAGAATGAATTTATTTGCTTTCTCATTTGGGAATCCCATAACTGAGTTATTACTACTCGTTGTTTGATTCTTCTGATTATGATTAGGGCAGGAAGTTGGCTCCTAATAGTCAGCCATTGCTTCTTTCCACTGCGCTGTTGCTTGTGGCCAGGTGAAGCTAGTGAAGTGTTGTGTCTTACTAAGTTTCTTCTATCAAAGTTGGTTTTTTAGCTACAAACTTCGTAGAAGTAGTTGTGTACACAGACAACACTTACTTCAACAGCCTGCACAAGCGACAGCCCAGTGAAAAGACGCACTGACCAGGTTTTACTCAATTAGGTACAGTTAAGAACCTTAATCCTTGCTACCATGGCGGCCCCTCATACTCTAGCACGTGACGTCCGCCAAGGCACTAAATCCTTATCTTAGCGTCAAAAGTTCAAAAATTTCTGAGGCGGGAGGTCTCTGCGTCGGGTCTGCACCATTTCGTGTTCAATCGCAAACTACCTACCAACACAGCAACTTGCAAAAATGAACGCAAATTACATCCCCTTGGGGAGCGTGGATGAGACGGCGTATTTTGATAGAGGAGGAGAAGAGCAACCTGTGCGGCATCCCAAAATCGAGGGAAAGACGCCTGGTATGTATAGCTTGGGGCGCATCTTTGCTCGTATGCCCCAATTGAATCGGCATAAGCTAATATCCAGAACAGAGGAGAGAAAAGAGATCGCACGCGCAATCCGGCTCGCAGCCAAGAAGGAGAAGAAGAAGATCAAGTCCGATGCGAAGAAACAGAGAAAGCAAAATGCTATTATGCATCGTCGTCTGGTAATTTCACTCACCCACCCCCCGGCCCATCCCCGCACCTTTACTGAGGCCAATTGAATCTGACGGGTCTTTGCAGACTAAAAACCCAGAGAAATACGTCAAAAATAAGGAGCGTAACAAGTTGCGAGATATCGACAATGAGCGCCACAAGATCCGAATGGAAGCTGTACGACAAGCCGAACGACTCGCTGCTATACATGATCCATCTGGAAAGATGTTCAATGTCGGACAGGTCATCGTTCTAGAGGATGGAAGAGTCAAGAACAAGGAGATTTGGGAGCGGGCGGAGGAAACCAGAAAGGCTAAGGAGGCAGGCATCGAACTACCAGCACCCAACCCCGCCGAAGGCATAAATCCCGAGCGTATGCCATTGATCAAGGGTGGTATTCCTGTTGCAAACCCTGCGGCGCCTGCGAAGAAACTCAGTAATAAGCAAAGGGCGAGACTCGCTGCTTCACTCCCGAAACCAGTTCCTCCACGTCCAATTCTTCCACCTGGTATCACTATTCCAATGGGTGAGGAGGATTTCATTTCTCAATTCGATATCACGGACGAGGATATTCAAAAGCGACTTTCGAAAGCCAAGGGTGCGAAGAAGATTGCGGCAAAACAATTACGACGGGTTCAGCAAGAGCAGAAGAAATTCAACAAGGCGATGAAGATCAAGAAGAAGCAAGCCGCCAACAGAGGTGAAATTTGGGATCCTATTAAAGCGAAGAAGGAAGTTTTAGGAGAACAGGAGGCCGAGGAAGCTGCCAAAGAGGCCGAGGAGGCAAAGAAGAGCGATGATGAAGAGGGTAAAGATTCCGACTCTAGCTCTTCTGGTTCTGACTCTGATTCTGATTCCGAGTCAGAGTCGGATTCTGAGGGCGAGGAGGAGAAAGCCGAGAAATCAAAGTCAAATAAATCCAAACGCCGAGCTGAAGACGACGCCGAAGGCGAACCACAAGCAAAAAAGAGCAAGAAGTCCAAATCATCTTCCGATGACACTGAAGCGAAGAAGGGTAATGGACTAGATTTTGACTTCGTTGTTCCGCCCGTCAAGAAGAAGTCCAAAACCATTCTACACCGCGAAGTACCCAAAATCAATCTCAAGCTCATCCAACCTGAAGGTATCGACAAGACTCTAAAAAAGCACATCAAGCAAGCCCGAAAAGATGCCAAGCGAGCAGCCGAAGCCATCGAAAAAGCCAGAAAAAAGAAGATAGAAGATGAAAAGGCTCTCGAAGCCGAGAATGCTAGACGTGCAGAACTCGGTAAGCCACCAAAGAGAAAACCGAAGCAAGCGGTAGAGGTTCCACCTGAGGAAGCACATCTCAACAAGAAGGCCAGAAAGTTCTTGAGAGATCAGAGAAAGGCTGAGGAAGCTGCCAAGCTTTCTGGTGAGAGCAAGGAGGAGATGGAGGCAAGATTGGAGAAGGAGGAGGCAGCTCGAAAAATAAAGAAGGCCGAAAACAAGGCTAAGAAGGAAGAGCTTGATCGCCACGTCGCTGCTATTATGCTTGAGAAAAACGGGGTAGAGACAAGATTTGAGGAAGAGAAGGCAGCCCAGAAGGCCGAGAAAAAGGCTAAGAAGCGAGGGCATGACCAAGTCTCCGCTGCTGCTATTCCTGAGAAGAAGGGCCTTGCGAGCCAGTGGAATTCTGATAAGCTTGGTGGGGGTGCAGCGCGACAGGATAAATTCAACCGCCTGCTAGGTGGGAAAAAGGCAAATGTTGAGGAGAAGAGTGAGGAGAGAAAGAGTAAGAAGGTCAAGAATGAGGTTGATCTTGAAAAGGTGCAGAATGAGTTGGAGAGACAGTATGAGAGTGGTATGAAAATGAAGTATGATGGGGGTGGAAAACGTAGGGGATTGGGCGCTTGATCTTTCTGGGGGAAAACATCAAACGTAAGATCAGATTTTCTGAGGTCGCTCTTGGGGGACGAATGAGTTTGTCTTGCTTGATGGGGTTGGTGGAGTAAGTAGGTAAGTAAAATGTGCTTGGTACTCTAGTTTCTCTTTAATTACCCAGTTGCATTACAATGTCACAAAAAACACATCACAAAAATGAAGGCTGCCCGTGGTGGGAGATGTTCTAGTGTAGCTTTACTCTCTAGGTAGCAAAAAGATCCTTTTCAACCTTGCGAAAAAGCCCTTGAGTGATCCTTAGAACTTTGGTAGAAAGTAGACCACAGTCCAGATGTCTGTCCATGAATCACAGTGATTAAATCTTACAGTACTTAAAAACAAGGCGAGGTGAAAAACACAGAAGATTAGCGTACGAAAATCTGAGATGAACCGAATACTCGTCATATATTTTTTAGATTCCCATTACAAACTCTAGTCAAGTAGAGCAGTAATATCTCCCACTCAGTCCCTCACCGAGGGAATCAAAAAAGAAAACAACAAAACCAGAAAAGAACCCCCACATAACAACCGAACGGGAAAATAAGGAAGCCCCCATGTCAATCGAGACCATATCTCTCTCTGCGCATCTCCAAGTCCAAATTCTACTTCGTCGCTAATATACAACACATGTTTCCCATTGCTTCACGTCCCACATTCCCATCATGCGGTATTCCTATGCATATGGTATCTCTATCTCTCATCGCCTCGAAATTTCCCCCCCTTTTTGTCGCTGTCTTTTCCCCCCAGGATATCGTTGCGCGGCTTTTTTTAGAAGAAATTGGATATGGCTTGAAGAAATGACGGGCAATCGGTAGAATAAAAGGATTTCGAATGAACCTCTAGCTGAAGAAAATTCGACTTAGTAGTTCGAAACCTAGACCGCCGAAGACGACGAATCCTAGGATTGCTGTGGAGAAATGTGTTAGCTGCTATTCCCTATAATTCGTCCTTCTCCCTTGCCCAATCCACATGCTGAATTCCCATTGTATTACACAAGGCCATTGGAAGGATGGAGAAACTAGAGGGGGCCGTTGGAACCATGGGGCAAACGTACTGAGCCAAAAGGGCGATATGGGACTCTTGAAATCTTGCTTCTTCTTGACCTCCGTTGGGGCCTTTCCTCGTTTCGCGGTTTGGTCTTTGGCGAACTTGGCGTTGCGCTTTCGTTGCTCGGGTGTTTGGGTCTGTGGTTTCGTCGTTAGTACAGCGAGCGCACACATCATAAATTCATAGAGTTCGGAATGGGTTGTTGCGCTGCGAACGTGCGACTGAGTGCGTCGAGGGACTTACCATCTTGAAGGGTTGCTATGGTATGGAGGAGGTGTGTTGGTGGATGGGTTGCAAGTGGAGGGAACAGGAAAGGAGGGAGACACGAGTGTGAGGCTGGGGATGTAATGTATCCGCTAGCTGGCTTGTCTTGTCTTGTCTTGTTCTGGTGCCCTTGAGCTAGGTTGAGTGGTTGTAGATGTGTCCCGAGTTCTTTCGGCCAGATGTGCAGTAACTCCGATGTGCACAGGGGGGAGGCGGCTACGAAGCCGCGGCTACGCTAGCAACTTAAGGTTTGGAGGGGCACGGGAGGGAGCTGGAGCTCGGAAAATCAAGCACTGTGGAAATTCAGATGAAATATCAACGACCTCTTCTGAACATTTGGCCATTTTTCCAGTTCCTCTCCGTCTTTCCTAATTACCCTCTTTCAACCTAAAAATAACCCACGATGAATAAATTCAGAACCATCAGCATCTTCCGAACGACGCAATTGGCATCGAGAAATCCCGGTTTCGCAACAAGGACCATACAACCACAACAACGATGGAACTCCTCATCTGAAAAACCTACTTCTCCACATGTTCGCATAACCCCCATCCTCCATATCCCTACAAGATTCATAGGTATAGGTACTAACCAATCTTCGCTCCACAGATAGGATTCTATAAAACCTTCACGCGACCCATTGCGAAAGTCATGCTCATGGCTGTCTTCACGTACCAACTCGCATACTGGGCCTGGGTGAAGCTCGAGAAGGACGAGATTAAAGCGCAGAAGACTGGTGAGTCGTGGCGATAAAGTGAATTGAGGAGATGGACTGATGGTTTTGGTAAAGCAGAGATTAAAGCGTTGGAGGAGGAGTTGCAGAAGTTGATTGCTCTTGCGGAGGAGGCGGGGATTAAAGTTAAGCCCTGAAGAGCTTGATGATAATGATGGGAGAAGAGAGGAAAGAACATATTCTATTGAGGGTCCGAAGGGGCATGTCAAGAGAGAGGTGGAAGAATGAATACGCAGAAAGAGCTTACTCCATGGGACATGCCCGATATGCAGGCTAAGAATGAATGGAAGCCGAGGATGAGGATACAATTGACAGTCAAGGCTCTCCCGGAGACAATGGTTGAGAAAAAATGTCACTACGCTGCTTCAGTTGCAAATGGAAGTATGGAGGATTGCCAAGAGCTATAGCAATAGCAACGGATCAAATAATGTCCCAAAAAAAAACAGCAAAAAAAGAAACACGCAGGCAAAGCAAAAAAACCCCCAGAAAAGAAGGGAGAGGAATGACCTGATTAACCACACCAGCCAAGGGGTTTCCTGCTCAACTTTCAAGGTTAGATTTACCTGATTAATCCGCATGGTTGTTGAGCAATTGTTCATTTGGTGAGTTTGGATAAGTAGTCAATCAGATGCTACAATCATAATACTACCAGTCTACCCCTACCCCTGAGGATTTATCGGGAAATATCCTCTATTATTGTCTCTCAGCATATCTTATTGTTTCTCCCTGAACTTTCATATGCTCGTTAACAATCGAATCACGGATATAACCACCTATTGCTTGTTCACCTAATCCTGTTGGATTCCCTCTGGAAATTCGACAGATATCTCTATACCAACAATGCCAAAGCAAAACTCCAAGTCTCGCTAAAAAATCTATATACGTGGAACTAAACCCCGAGCTCTCCCAGCTATCCTCAGCCTAGTCTATACGAACAATCATAAGCCCATATCGAACTCACACAAACCCAACACAATCCAATCTAGTCTTCTAGCCTAATCACCCAGAGCATATCACTCCTTAACGTTCCAATACTATAAGCTTGTGAACCCCCAAGAAGCAGAACCCCTATCTAGAACAATGCATCCATCAAGAAACAAAGAGAAAGATACAATCATACAAGCAAAAGAGAAACCGCATGAAAGCTACGAAAAGAAGTCTCATCATAATATACTTTTGAGAAGTAACATGAAACCAAACCCCCTCCCCACTACTCTCCCACCCAGACCAAAAATGAAGACCCAGGTTATACGCACAGGGAACGAGCTAAGTGAGTGTGAGCGTTCGAGTATTAATTACTCGAACGAAGTGGGTCTAAATAACGTGACTAAAGGAGTGGAATATATCGCAACAAGCATATTTTACCATCTCTTTAGAATCCCGAAAAAAAAGTGTCCTGTACGATCAGCGTTAGGCATCTAGAATAATATCCCATAGAATTTCCATCAAGAATAATTCCAGACCCCCTATAGGCTCTAAACCAGAATAGAAGATTCTACCAAATACCTACCCTCTAGAGTTCTAGAAAATAGAATTCCAGCTGCAGAGGTTATTATTCCAACCAATCAGAGAGTAGTATTTAAGAAGATTGAATACAAATTAAGCCCTGTTGACTTAGCATTTAAGAACTTTATACCTAGTCCAAGTAAACCCGAGGGTCTAGAGCTTCCCCTCCACATGCTAGCATCACACCCTCTCCCTCTCCCTCTCCCTCTCCTCCTTTCTACATATCTTTCCATCCACACAATCCCATTCCCAAATCACAATCCACAGAACAAATCACCCCTAGCTAGAAAACTCTTTTTTCTTTTTTCCAAAGGAAAAGAATGGATAAAAAAGAACTCCCCCATTAATAAAGAACATAATCTACCTACCTACCCACCCTACAGCCATGTAAACACACCCATAAAAATGCTCTCTAAAAACAAGACCAATCCATCCATCCCATCTAACAAACGCCATACCTAAACCATACCATTTCATAACTCATAACCACCATTCCAACAAACCTCTCAAGTATCCAAAACCCCCCTTGCAAACTCGCTTAATTCTCCTCCGTCACACATCTCCCCTCTCCACCCTCCTCGGCGCCCTCAGCTCCGGCGAACCAGGCCCATCTATATACCTAAACCCCGCACTTGGGATCCTCCCTCTCCCATTCCCTTCCTCTCTCCTATTTGACCCACAACAAAATTCCGTACACTCATCCCAATTGCACCCACAATACTCAATGAGACAACATTCGAATGAATTCATCAACGCATGACCGACCATTTCGATAGCACGGTTCGTTTTACATTTCCAACACCATCGACTCTTTTCGCCGTTAGAATGGTTTGCGGCGTCGAATGGGGATGAAGACATGAGATTTTCTGTCGAGGGGTTCCCGATGTCGAGGTTCCCGGGGAAGATGGAGGTTGGTCGTATGGGGGAATTGGTTGGTGAAGTGTTTGTGGTTCTAAGGGATGTTGGGGTGGCGTATTCTTGTGGGCTTTGAATAGAGCTCGGGGATCCTCCTAGTAAGGGGGCGCTAGAAAATGGAGAGCGTGGTGTGTAAGGAGGAGGTGGTGCAGAAGGAGTTCGAAATCTTCGAAGTTTCCTAAGGCTGATTCGTCTAGATCTTCCATGGGGGCAAGTAACTCGAGATTCTCGATTTTCAGGCATTGGTACTGCTTGCATTTGTGGAACTGGTTCCATTTGAATCACAGTGTTTGGGATGACTGCAGAGGAGCTGGTAGGTTCAGTTGCGGTTCTAAGGAGATTGAGCTCCGAGTCCCGAGCTGTTGCGGGAGGGGTAAATCGAACCCTTTGTGCTAATCTTTTGCGTTTGGTATTTGGCATTGTCAGAGGAATTGTCAGGGCTTGTGGAGGAATCCCTGCGATAGGTGCTCTATTGAAAGGATGTGAATCGATAGTTGCATATGAACTTCTTGGTGGTCGAAATCGTGGTGGTAATCGACCTTGTATGCCACCTTGCACTCTAGCAGGTGATTGCTGAGTATTACATAAAGGTGAGTTGCGTGAAGATATTGTTGAGTTTGGTGAGTTGGAAAATCCAAACCATCTTCGGAAACGACTTGCTTCTTGTGTGTTGGCACGACGTCTGGGAGCTGCAAGTAGGATTTGACCATCTGTCCAAGATGGCATTCCCGGTGGTGTGGAAGGCCTAGCAGGTGGCGCATGAGGAGGTGCCCTTGGTTGTGCGTATATTTCGTGTATCGACTGGGTTGGACTGCCTTCGTTGACATCGATTGTGGTACAAGCATCATGGTATGCTGATTTTATGAGGGCAACATCATCACAACTGAAGGATTGCTTTCGGCGTGGGACCTTGGAAATACAGAAACTGTCATGATGGGTGAGAGACTTGGTCGGACACAAATGGTCGACAGACTTTGTGCGTGGAATAGATCTCATAGTGAGATTACTCTTTTGTTCCGTAATGGTTGTCAGCATTGTGCCCTGGCCGTAGAGAAATGGTACGTCTGGTATGACAATGGATGGCATTTTGTCTTCCCGTGCTTTGATATTTTCTTCTGCTGCTGCTTTTTGTGCTGCTGGAACAGGTTCCTGTCTGTTGCTATTCTCATCACTGACTGAAAAATACGAGGCATTGAAGATCGAATCGTGGGGGCTCCCGAGGTCTTCTGATGAGGTCCGCAGGACAAACGAGCCTTTATGCCGGAGCTGTTTCTTCGACATGGTTGAGTTGGGAGATTGTGTTCTGGGGAGGAGTGGTTGACGGGAGGCGCTCGAAGTAGCAAGTGGCTCTCCTGCAGAGCTGGCCGTTGCCATCTCGAATATTAAAGGTAAAGAGACTTGGTATATAGACCAAGGATCAAAGAATACTTCCAAAATGGAAACAATGTTTGACTCGTTGCCACAAAGCTTTGGCAAAAATATTCGTTGATTTGTTCAGGCCAAAAACGACGAAGAGAAGAGAAAGATATAAAGATCCTGAATTTGGAAAAGGAAGGAACGACTAGTGGTGCATATACAGGTACCGAGAGTTCTTAATTTTAGTATTGGTGTTCTACAAACCATCGCCCCTTCCCCTTATGACAACGCCATCGCTATGATACCCATGCATAGGTATACCCATACCCATCAAAAACCTGCAAAGTACACCTGCACCCACATTAACTAAGATGTATCTATTCCCTCTGCCGTAAGCGCCTTTTTATACTCCTTGGTCGCCTTTTGCAATGTTTTGATGGTCGGTTCCATCATTTCTCTTACTACTTTTGCACCGCCTCCAATCGCGCTAGAGTTCAATGGCAATTTCTTGCCCGTTCTTTCAAAATGCTCTCTGAACTGCTGTTTGAGCCTTCGGATAATCTCATCTCTTTCGGCATCGGCATCTTTTGCCACAGAGTTGATGCGATCCATGGCTCTTTCCAAGGTCTCCACCATTTTCGCCAATTCACCCGCACGATCAGGGTCTCCTGAGAGAAAGACAAGCCAGAAGTGGTGGAGAAATTCTGTGGTCGTTGCATGTGTCAACGTCAGCCTATCAAATATTTTCTGCGAGAGACCAGATAATGAAGACTGGGCATCGGACCCGATGATCTCTGTGCGGCGAGATTTCACTCCCTCTAAAATCTGGTCTTTGGCGTCGTTTAGGCTGGATTTACTGCCTACGTGTGGGACCTTGTGCTCGGGCTCTTCATCACTGTCACTGTCTTCTATAACTCCAATAGCTGAACTCAAATCTAATCCTCCACCAACTCGGTGGTTCATGTGCTGAGGATTGATGTCGAAACGCATGTTCGATAGTACCTCAGCAGGTATTTGCTTTGCATACAGGGCAGCTTCAGCAGAAACTTCGGACTTTTCATTGGCGAAAAATTGGCTTTGTTGCTTGATATTGAGCATAATCCGGTTCTCTTCAGAATCGCCTTGCAGATCCCGCAAGGCCAGAGCATTGAATGTCTCCTCGTCCATGCCAATGGGATCTGCCGGGTCAACATCCGACGGAGCAACGTTTGCCATAATCTTCTCGCTCAAGCTATTCAAGATTCGAACGATAGGTACTTTGGCTACGGAGTTTTGTCTCATGGTAAAATCAGCACGATTTCCACCTTTGCTGCCTCCTTGATTCTCTTGGTTTCCCTCGAGATCAATCACATTTGGTATGTGTAAGCCCAGTAAGCGCTGAGTTGGACCTATGTCTGCAGTAGCATCCAGATATCTATCAAAAGTAGGATCTGTGCCATCAGTTTCGACAATTCGCTCTCCTTTGAGTTTCTTGAATAGCCGACTCAGAAAGAATCTAGACCAGAATTCGTTTTCGTGGAGTTTGGGAACATTCTCATCGTAGACACGCTTTATCAACGGATGCTGATTGAAAATGAGTTGGATTTGCTCAGCACTAATATTCATCTTGAGCTCTCCATCCACCTGTCGTGGCTTCACGGCAGACAAAACATTGTAGGAACCTTTCTTCTGGCTAGTTTCGACAGCAAATGCTCTTAAAATATTGGTTCGCGTAGACCAGAATTGAGAATTGAACTGGGAATTGGAAATGGTGTCTGGTTTGGTCCGTAATGCTTCCATATACGTGCCATGAAGCGAGGGGTCTTTCTTCATCAGAGATTGCTGGAGTTCGATATCGACTTTCAAGGCATTATCATCAAACCATTTGGCCGCAACTAAACCCTGTTTCGAGGTCACCGCGCTGGCCATTGCCATTGCTGCTGACGCTGGAGCGGAGCCATTTGCAGTCGGTACACTGGCATCCTTTGCTTTGAGGGCACTGATCAAGTTGGTCAAGACATCTTTGACCGCATTTGCCTCGCCACGAGGATTGGATGGTGAGTTGAAATGAAACAGATGAGTGACCGCTTCCGGGGCGTCAGGTGATTTCTCAAATATCTTGAGCATCACCTTGGGGGCAGTTTCCGGGGTCTGCTGTAGATCTAAGTATGCAGTTCAGTATCATTTTTTCAGACGAACACGGCCAAGGGCCTCACATACTGGTGATATCTGCAATGGCAATAGTCACGGCTTTGTCCGCCGAGGCACCTGCACCCAAGGGGAGCCATTGAAGAGATTTCTCATTTTGGGTGATGCCCAGAGTTCCATCTTTCTTCTTGTAGGCGGCCGAGCCTTTGGTAATCGAGGCCATTGAGGACGGAATACGTAGTTATGGATTATCTTGAATGCCGAGCGTGAGCGCGAGCTTGAAGTGGTGGATGGGATGGCTCTCTCATCTGGACACCAAGGCTCGCTCGCCAAGGGCGATGAAGAGCCGCCGCCGCGTGAATGTTGTCCTAACTTCTGGGCTGTTTGAAGGGCGTCAAAACGCAAGGCAAGACAAGGAAACGCAACGCAGCTCTCAAGACTCAAGAGTCAAGCGCGGTCCCTCAGGTCCAGATTCCCTTCCGCGCACACAGTGGCAGACTGGCAGTCCTGCCCTGAATGATCGCCCGAGGGACTTGATGAGCGACACGTGACGCGACTGAGGTTACCTAGGTAGCTGGAGATTATTTGACGTTGGAGATGGTCAGGTTATGGTCTACGGGAATGGGACGTTGGTGTTGGAGATATGAATCAGAATTCAAGCCTTACCTAAGTACCCTGCCTTCACTAAGAAAGGAAGTGCCCTGGCACGCCTGGCACGCCTGGCCACCTCCAGGACTGGTTCATAGCCAATGAGAAATAAGAAACCCCCGCCTGTTGCCCCGACACCGGCCTTTCTCGGCCCGGTGATGACTAACGGGCTGCCGTTGACCCTTGCCGTACGGGGGCACAAGAATACGTCCCCGCTGATTGGTTGCCGCCAAAAATACCCGTGGACACTCGCCCGGTCATCTGGGTTTGCCTGTACTCGTGGCCATCCAAAATCTTGCGGTTTATCTTTCTGCTTCCCGCCTCTGCATCTGTATCTGCATCTTTGAAAGACTAACTCCGCCACTCCTTAGAACTCAATTCCACCAGAGCAACCTCGTCTGCTCCGTGGATCTCACACCCTCTCCACCTGCTACAACCTTGATCTTTCTCGACTGTATTGGCCGGCACAATGCTCCGAACTTCCCTACGCCAGAAGAGCAGCCAGCTCCTCAAAGCTGGCTGTTCTGCGCGAACTCTCTGTACATCGCCCTCGACCCGAAGTCCTCTAATATTCTCCAATAACACCTCGAAAGCTCTTCATGCGTCGAAACGAAACCCATTGGCAGCTGTCTCCCAAAAGAGACATGCTGCGGCCGTTGCCTCGGCACCGGACCCAAATGATAACTTCCTGTCAGGAAATAGCTCAAATTACATTGATGAGATGTATATGCAATGGAAAGAGGATCCATCAAGCGTACATGTCTCATGGCAGGTCTACTTCCGCAATATGGAGAGCGGTGATATGCCAATGTCGCAAGCTTTCACCCCTCCACCAACTCTGGTACCTTCGCCCACCGGAGGCGTCGCAAGTTTTATGCCAGGTCTAGGGATGGCTGCTGGTGAGGGCTCAGATGTCACCAACCATTTGAAGGTCCAGCTGCTTGTTCGTGCATACCAAGCTCGTGGTCACCACAAAGCAAACATTGATCCTTTGGGCATCCGGCGCGAGGCAGAAGAGTTTGGATATAGCAACCCAAAAGAGTTGAGACTCGAGCATTACCAATTCACCGAAAAAGATCTTGATACCGAATACACTCTTGGACCTGGAATTCTGCCTCGATTCAAGAAGGAGGGGCGAGAGAAGATGACTCTGCGCGATATTATTGCCGCATGTGAGCGCATTTACTGTGGTTCATATGGTGTCGAGTACATTCATATCCCAGATAGAGAACAATGCGATTGGCTCCGTGAGCGCGTCGAGGTGGAGACACCTTTCAAGTACTCAATTGATGAGAAGCGACGAATCCTCGATCGATTAATTTGGAGTTCGAGTTTCGAACTTTTCTCCGCCACGAAATACCCCAATGATAAGCGATTCGGTTTGGAAGGTTGCGAGACCTTGGTTCCAGGAATGAAAGCCTTGATCGATAGAAGTGTGGACTATGGTGTTAAAGATATTGTCATTGGTATGCCTCATCGTGGTCGTCTGAATGTCCTCAGTAACGTTGTCCGCAAACCAAACGAGTCCATTTTTAGCGAGTTTGGGGGTTCTGCCGCAGCCGAGGACGAGGGATCTGGTGATGTCAAATACCATCTGGGAATGAACTTCGAGAGACCCACTCCATCCGGGAAGCGGGTGCAGCTCTCCTTGGTCGCCAATCCTTCACATTTAGAGGCAGAAGACCCAGTCGTTTTGGGCAAGACCAGAGCCATTCAACATTACAACGATGATGAGAAATCTCACAAGACCGCCATGGGTGTTCTCCTCCACGGTGACGCAGCTTTCGCAGCCCAGGGTGTTGTCTATGAGTGCTTGGGATTCCACGCTTTACCAGCCTACTCGACTGGTGGTACCATTCATTTGGTCGTGAACAACCAGATCGGTTTCACTACGGATCCTCGTTTCGCTCGTTCCACCGCCTACTGTACTGATATTGCCAAGTCCATTGATGCCCCAGTCTTCCACGTCAATGCTGATGATGTCGAGGCTGTCAACTATGTTTGCCAACTTGCCGCTGATTGGCGCGCCGAGTTCCGAAAGGATGTTGTCATCGATCTTGTCTGCTATCGTAAACACGGTCACAACGAGACTGATCAACCTTCTTTCACTCAACCCCTCATGTACAAGAAGATTCAATCACATGAGTCTCAAATTGACATTTACATCAACCAGTTATTGAAGGACGGTAGCTTTACCAAGGAGGATATTGAGGAGCACCGCAAATGGGTTTGGGGCATGTTGGAAGAAAGCTTCGCCAAGAGCAAAGACTATCAACCAACATCCAAGGAATGGACCACTTCCGCTTGGAACGGCTTCAAGTCACCAAAGGAATTGGCTGCAGAGGTCCTTCCTCATAACCCAACAGGTGTCGCTGTCAAAACTCTTGAGCACATTGGTACAACTATTGGCTCTACTCCAGAAGGCTTCAACGTACACCGTAACTTGAAACGTATCCTCGCAAACCGTGTCAAGACAGTAAACGAAGGCACCAACATCGATTGGTCAACCGCTGAGGCACTTGCTTTTGGCTCTTTGGTTAGCGAGGGACACCACGTCCGAGTTTCTGGTCAAGATGTTGAGCGTGGAACCTTCTCGCAAAGACATGCAGTTTTCCATGACCAGGAGAATGAGAAGACATATACGCCACTTCAGCACGTCAGCAAGGACCAAGGCAAATTTGTCATTGCCAACTCTTCCTTGAGTGAATTTGGAGCCCTTGGGTTTGAGTATGGTTACTCCCTTTCATCTCCTAACGCGCTTGTCATGTGGGAGGCTCAGTTTGGTGACTTCGCCAATAACGCCCAATGTATCATTGATCAATTTGTTGCCTCCGGTGAAGTCAAATGGATGCAAAGATCTGGTCTTATCATGTCGTTGCCCCACGGATATGATGGACAGGGACCTGAGCATTCTTCTGGACGTATGGAAAGATATCTACAATTGAGTAATGAAGACCCACGTGTTTTCCCAGCACCTGAGAAGCTCGACCGTCAGCACCAAGACTGCAACATGCAGATTGCATATATGACTGAACCTTCAAACTTGTTCCACATCTTGCGTAGACAGATGAACAGGCAATTCAGAAAGCGTAAGTTAATACCATCCTTATTACCGTCTAATATCTTTCTAATACTGCTTAGCTCTCATCCTTTTCTTCTCCAAATCTCTTCTCAGACATCCTCTTGCACGATCGCCAATTGAGGAGTTCACTGGTGATTCCCAATTCAGATGGATCATCCCTGACCCAGAACACGGCAAGAGCATCGTCGAGCCAGAGCAGGTCGAACGCGTAATCATCTGCACAGGACAAGTCTACGTCGCTCTCCACAAGCACCGTGCCGACAAGGGTATCAAGGATACCGCCATCACTCGAATTGAACAGTTGAACCCATTCCCATGGCAACAACTCAAGGAGAACCTCGACATGTACCCCAACGCCAAGACCATCGTATGGTGTCAAGAGGAGCCTCTTAACGCCGGAGCTTGGTCTTTCACCCAACCTAGAATCGAGACCCTCTTGAACCAGACTCAGCATCACGACCGCAAGCACGTTATGTATGCTGGACGAAACCCAAGTGCCAGTGTGGCCACGGGATTGAAGAGCAGCCATACCAAGGAGGA
Source organism: Hymenoscyphus fraxineus (assembly GCA_900184765.1). Lineage (NCBI taxonomy): Eukaryota > Fungi > Ascomycota > Leotiomycetes > Helotiales > Helotiaceae > Hymenoscyphus > Hymenoscyphus fraxineus. The sequence goes on along the minus strand of LT855414.1, from coordinate 2,397,963 downwards.
GGCCGAGCTTTTGGAGACTGCTTTTACTGTCACCCAGGATAAGCTTAAGGGGGAGTAAATGGTGATTGAATAGAAGGTCAATGTAGAAAGGGGCTGTAAGTGTGTAATGATCGGGGGATTTTTGGTGTTCTTTGGGCCGCGTGTAGAAAAGATGTGGGAGAAGGGAGAAGGGGGGTTTTTTGCATGGAAGGGAGAGGAGGGGAAGGTGTGGTTGACGATTGATGGCGAGGGGTTATAGAAGCCCGTAGTCTAGATTAGCTTCTTGTATTATTGTACAGCTTTTTTGTTATCTCTCTCTCTCTTGGTTTGTGTTTGTTTTGTCCTCCTTTTTGGGGGTGCATGTGCTTGCTTTTCTATTTTGAATGGTTGTAATCTATCTCCCTGTGTGAGAATGTGTGAGAAGAGAATATATATCTACATCTTCTCTGTTTTTTTTTTTTCATTGGAAAGAAATTTGCTGGGAGGTGAAATGTGCTTGAGGTGTTTGAGGTTGAGATTGAACGTCACAGGCAGTACAGGGGGTCTGGAGTCAGTCGATCTGTGAGCGGGTGGAACATACATACATACGAGTATACCTGGAGATATCGAGTGACGCTTTTTTGTTTAAGTGTTCGAGAATAGAAGTGATAGAAGTGATGTCTCTATCGTATAATACTAACAGTAAATTACCGTAACACGTGTTGCGATTAGATATTAAACCTGATTTGATATACCTTTGTACTAGGGACCACGGTAAGCGAAGGCTCGATAGACATAGATGCAGGCGGGTCGAAAAGGGAATGGTCGAAATATGAGCTTGTAAGTATGAACTGGTACACTTGAAGAGCTAGTTGGATAGAGGTATCCACGCTTTAAAGTGCTCGTAACCATGTATTATATTCTTCGCACTCTATCCCCGGGTATCCGAATCCGAACTAAAAACTCCCAGCCATGCACCGAACCCTATCAAATTATAACGACTTAATCATCACCCTTCGAACTCTTCTCCTTCCCCTTCTTAGTATCATCATCTTTCTGATCATCCTCACTCTTCCCTTTCTTATCTTTATCACGTTCTGCCTTCAACGCATCATGAACCACCTCGCTTCCCTCGTCTTCTCGTTCATTCCACTCGACATCGTACTCATCAGCGATGATCTTGATCTCCTTGCGCAGCGAATTCGCTTCTTCGATCATGGATTCCCATTTTTGCAGATCGAAGCCACGGGCTTGGTAGAGAGTGTTTTGACGCCGGGAGACGGTCAGGTTGAGAGCCGAACGATAGGAGACTTCTCGGTTGTGGTAGAGGAACCAAAGGTAGCCGAGCATGATGGTTGAGAGACCTGCTAGGTAGGTTATTGGTTCCATGGTATCCTGTCAGATTAACATATTTAGCTTGTTTCTTGCCGAAAAATTGCATGAACATTTTGAAATGTGTGGTGTAGTTCAACTTACCCAACCATAGTCTGTCTGAAAAGTAAAGTAATAACACCCTCCCCACCACGCCGCCAAAACCCCGAAACCACCCATAGCCAGTCTCTGCGCACTTTTATGTGCAAGGTGATCACATTCCTTCTTCACACTCGCCAGATCCGCAAGCTTCCTGGATGTTTTCCGCAGACGGACTCGCAAGTAATGCGTCCGATCATTAAACGAAGGAACCCCAACTCGTATCTCTTTTGAGGCGCCCTCAATTTCTACTGCGAATTCCGCCCCTCTGGCAGCATCACGGATGAAATCTCCTATTTCCGTAGACGAGGACCACCGCACAAACTTTTGGTCTTTTTCAGCGGCTTCCCCTTCTCTCCCTTGTCCAGAATATGATTCTACTCCGCCTTCTCCAGGTCCACCTCTCAGTCCTGTCCGCATTTCTACACGTTTGTCTTTGATCGAGGACTTCATGGAGGCATTCTTCTCCTTGATCTTGCCGAGCTTCATGACTTTTCCGTCAACCATTTGCTCATCCATACCTTCCTCGTCTGCTTCACTGTCTTGCCGACGATCGGGCTTGATCTCATCTTCTGCACTGTCTTCTGCGCGAAAATACACATCTGGGATTTTCTCCTTGCCGTCTTTTCCGCGGATCATGGGGAGCTCGGATTGAATGAGGCGTTCCAGGTAGGAGAGGGGTTGTTGGGGGTGCACGAGTAGGGCGAGTGGTTCGATCGATTTCCTGTCCGAGTTTTTGTCGAGGGTTGTAAGGGGGAGGATTAGTTTTAAGAGGCGTGAGGGAGTGGTCAGGAGTTTGCCTATAGGTGTACAGAACATTGTTAGGCGAGCTTGAAGGGGGGAGAGTACTTGAAGCGAAGTGAAAGGGTGAACTAACCTTTTGTCATTGCACCGGCACTGCGATTCCTTCTTACGGGGGGTTGGTCTGCTCCTTCTCTATGCCATGGCGTCCTCGCCTGAAGCTCCTTTTCTTCGTTGATGACATTGTCGATTTGGTGGTTGAAGCTATCGTTGGTTTTGTCTTGACCCTGTCCCTGCCCCTCGACATTCTCTTCTAAGCCTTTCTTGCTTAAATCTTTGGCTTCCTTGGTACTTTTTGTTTTCTCGAAAAGTGCTCTTCCTGATGAGAAGGCTCGATGTGAAAGAGGGGAGAATTGAGGAGAGAATCGACCAGGTTGTGATTGCTGTAATTGAAGCTTGTCGAAGACATGGAAGTTGGGGATGCGAGTATGTGATGGTGACGCTCTCGGCAAGACCCGAAGAAACCCCTTCATACTTGGCGGGATATCCTGGAGATTAGACTGAGAATATCGAGGCTATAAAGTCATACATTTATTATCAGGTATTGACATTTTGCGAAGATATCTTGATGTGTTTTGTCTATTCGTTGTTCTGTTACATTCACTGTCACCCGTAACTTGTTCGCTGAGACCTTCCACCCTACGTCATATTCGAGTACTGTAAATAGCAAAAATGGAGGTGTTTCTAACAGCCGGACCTCACGTGAAAGTTTTGGGGTTGATGGTCACGTGAAGTCACCTGCACTTATATAAATACAAAATGCCCAAGTCGTTCTACGAAGCAATGTTTGTATTCTACTCAGGATAATCGTTCATGAGATAAACGTGAACAACCTACATCGAGAAAGGACGCTTCTCCGAGGACTGATTTGTTTACTACGCGTTTGCCGCGTGCCAGTTGGAAACTGTAAATCCAAGTCACATACGAAGTAAAGGAAAAGTCAACCATTTGCTTGGTCCTTGAGTAAGAGGTTAGCGGGAAAATTCAAATTGGTTTAGTCATAGGCGTACGTTCGTCCATCATCCTCTTTACTCCACGCTGTCTTTTTCTTCTGTCTCCGGTTATCGCTCTGGAACCTCACACTCTTGGAGCAAAATTCTTCAACCATCATGAAAAGAGGACTAGAAGCGGAGAGACAATGCAAGCAAGCAGTCAGGAGTTGAAGGAAATTTCTTCTCGTGCTGTGGGTAACTGACTGGATTTTGCAATTTTTTTAGTAAGGTGGAAACCATTTTTACGCTCTCGTCTTCGTTCTCTCGGTTAGCGAGCTTCCCGCTCGCTGTTATTCTCGCTCGAACCCTTTGACCCTTGCCCGTCGAGATCTTTTTGTAGAAGTCCGTACCGGTAGAGAGCGAGACGAAACGAATTGCGTCGCTTCTCGAGAGATGGAATTCAAGAGCCACGAAGAGATTCTTCAAAGACGATATTACAAGCGAATGCACTTTTTCAGCTGACTCGCTAAGGGTATATAAGTTGGCCATTCAAAAAGGGGGTGATAAACGCCAGCCTGGCCACGATTTTGTCTGCTAAAGACTTTCAGACGAATGTTAACGCAGGTATCGTTGTGTATAGGGAGTAAGACGAAAGCCAAGTATGGATTTGGAAGTGTATTCAAGAAACAGTCTCTACGGAGAACGCGGTCAAAAGTTATATCAGTTATCTACTATTTAGGGCCTGTGCCCTGAAGCAGGGCCCTAATTGGCTTGAATGCCCCTGTAGCTAAGGTTTAATAGCTACTAGGGGGGCCCCGGGGGGGTACTAGGGTGCCTGTAGGCCTATAACAGGGGTAAAATAAAGGGGCTAGCTCGGCTAGGAGTTACTTGTTCGGAGGGGGTAATTTATATAAGTTTTATATAATTCTTAGTAGTAAAGGACTTTATTAAAAGAGTATAAAATAAAGGATTTAGTAAACCCTTTACTTTAATTAGCCTACCTTTCTCTCTTCCTTATACTCGTTACCTTCTTCTAGATTAATAACCTCCTTTATATACTTAGGAATCCGCTCTATCTATACCTAAATACGCTCCTAGGACAGGTTTACCTAGTACTTTCTCTAAGCCTCCTTTCTCTTTACCTTGCTAGTTAGTACTTCCTACTTTATTATCTCCTTTTTTATCTAAAACTAATATAGCTTAATTATATTTAGGTTAGGAGAATTAGATAGCTAGAGTAAGTGTAATATACCCTAAAGGCTAAATACTTCCTCCTAGTACTTTAAAGTATATATAGCTATATTATTCTCTTATACGTATATATTCGGATATCGCTTTTATTACTCTCTTATAAAGGGTAAAAGAAGTAGTTTAAGAATCACTTATTAGTACTAATACTAGTTAATCCTACCCCTTCCTTTTACAAGGATATATTTACCCTACTTCTCTATAAACCTCTATTTAGCGGTTAATTTTATTCGATTAGCCTAAGTATATATTCTAGCCTTAGCCTTACGCGCTTCTAGCTTATCCTACTACTTCTGTTCCTACCTAGCCTTATAAATTAGCTCTATAATATAGTTCCGCTCTAGTAGATCCGCTATATATACTACCTTCTCCTTCTTTGTCTCCTTCTCCTAGATATAACAAAGTCCTTTAGTATAGTAGCTAAAGTAACTCTACTATATAAACTTAGAATATCTCTTCTACCTATAAGTTATAATATATTTATAGTAGGCCTTACTAACCTTTCTCTAGACCCTACGCTTACCCCTTATACTCTTTAACATAGAAGTCTTATTAGTAAAAATTACTTTCTTCTAATCTTTTAAAGTCTAGTATTTATACTTTTTATACTACTCTAACCGAGCGTCCCTTGCCTTCTTATTTAAGCTAGGTTTTATAGTTAATTTAAAGGTACTAAAGCTATTTAACTTTAAAGTACGGTAGATAGTACTAGGAGAGATTATACTATATACCTTAGTTTCGTTAATATTATAGGCTATTTTACTATAAGCCTACTATCTTATAGTAGAGTTTTATATAATAACTAATATAATCTTGTTAACTGTCTACTATAGAATCCTTAGTCTACTAGTTCGTAGGCTATTATTAACGTAGAAAGTCTATATAACTTATCCTAGCTTCTATCTATAAGATATTACCTTTGCTCTAATCCTAAAGAGAGAGCGTTCCTTTATCCTAGTTTCTTTCTTAATATCCGGTAACGTAAGGGTCTTTCTAAACTTCTTATATATATATAATACCTAGATACAAGCCCTAATTATATAGTAGGTTTTAGTACCTTTAGGTAGGTTAGACTAGAAGGAGGGTACGGGGGAGGGAGAGCGGGAGGTAGAGGTACATAAAGTAGTAGTATCCCTAGGTCGGATAGGAATAGTTAAAAGGGGAGTAGTTAACGTAATTAAAGCTAGTTTAGATATAAAAGAGAGGTTGTCTTCTAGCTTACTATTGTCCTAGGCCGGTATTTCTATATCTAGACCCTCTAAACACTCTAAAAACCTATCTTCTTCTTCCTTGTCCTTAGTATCTAGATAATTAAACCCCTCGGAGTCTATCTCTCCTTCCGTATATAGCCTAGAATTATAGGATTCTACCTTACTAGAGTATTCTGCTTTACTATTATCTTCTTTATCTAATACTATTACTTAAAAATTATAATAAGAAGCTATAATAAGGTATAGAAAGGTTGTCGAAAGAGAAAGAGTAATAGAAAAGACCTTAGGGATAATTATTTGTTATAATATAGTTAAAAAACTTGTTAAAAGTAGCCCTTCTTTTACCCCGCTTAGGGCTAGCGTATACCCTCGCTTAAAAAGGCCCTGTACGCACTATAGATATAGGGAATTAGTCCCTAAAATATAGGGACCTACTACTAAAACTTAGGGATCTACCCTAAGAATATAGTGGATTCTAGGTCCGAGAGCGCTTTAGGGCACCCATAGCCCCTACAGGGGCCTCTACAGGGTATAGGCGCTGAACAGGGTATAACTAACATAACTTTTGACCGCGTTCTCCGTATTCGACGCTCTATCTAACGTTAGCATCACTTGCAATAACGCATATATTGCTATCACGACCAATTTTCGACTTCACAGGCCCCATTTGAGGACCAACACCTTCAACCCGTGTGCACACTTACCCGACGCCAGTGAGCTTGGAGTTGTTATTGGTAGCGGTGTCTCCGGGGGTTCGGATGATTCCAACCAGCACTTTGCCATTCGTGGCAGTGATGCCGTTCGACTCGACGTGCCGAGCAAAGCCGCCATCGTAGTTTTCACATGCTCTGTAAAACCTGCCACAGTTGATGCAGGTGATATCAGACACATCTAGTTCCAGCGCCATTGTATTGAAGGATTGCGACTTTTTGGTGTCAGCATTGCCATGTTTAATGTTGCTAGGAATGGGGAAGGCCAGGGTGCCAGAAGAGCTGTATTCTGATGGCTAGGGAGCCAAGTGCGTGGGCAGGAGCCTGGCTTATATGGCCCTGAAATATGCCCCTCCTTGTTGTACACTCCTGTTCCAGTATATGTAGGCTCCGTGCTATGGAAACCGCTGGTCATAATCCTGACAACATTTAATGAAGGCATGAGAGTTCACAAGAGACATCGGAGGAAGGACGATGGCTCAACAGGAGACATTGTTCATTCATACTGGAACCAAGTTGATAGAGGAAGAAATCACCCCTTACTGCAGCGCTAAGAACTCTCCCGCCAGTAATATTTGTAGTGACAGTGGCCTCTTGTACTGTACATTTACAGTCCAAGCATTCTCACATAAAGCTGCCCACTGAACGTTCGTAGGAGTAGTTTACAAGCGCCTTGCCAATAAACCCCATCTTTCTGGTTGGGTCCGATGATAACATTGTAGAGAGATGCGTCTTCTTGGAAGCTGGGTACTGCATACATCCCCCTACACCTGCCCTCTATACATGGTGTGCCACGATCGAATGGAAACATTCCCCCATAAAATGATTTCCTTTGAGAGATGGTCTTAGTGGCAGCGAGAACAGAAGTACCAGATCGTTTTGAGAGACTCTGATCAGATCTTGAGTTATCTTCTGGTGGCTTCAAGCCCTTTTGGGGTTGTTGTTGTTGTAGTGAGTGGTTTGCTGTATGAGGCCGCGGAGAAGGTAGCTTCGCCTTTGGACTCACTTTTCGGCTTGGATCAGGATCCTGGATTCTAGGATTCCAGGAGACACTTTTCCGGTTAATGAAGGGGATAGTTTTCCCTTGTTATACGAGTTTCTTTCCCCTTCACTGGAGCTTGAGCCGCCGTACTTCTTCGAATCTCCATCGTTCTTGCAATCTTTGGAATCTATCTGGATTATTCTTGCAGTCTATGGAGTCTTTAGAATCTTTAGAGTGTTGTGTATCTCTAAAGTGTTCGGATCCTTTAAAGCCCTTGAGTATCTTTATAGCCCTCGAAACCTCTGAAGTCTTTAAGATCTTTGGATCTCCGCCCTTGGAAGTTCCTTGGTCACTTGGGTTTCCACCTTTCTTATCATTTATCATTTTCGAACAGTGTTTGAAGCCCGAGTACTTAAAGTAAATAGAGGCACCTACTCAACTTAATTTGAGTCAGTGTGGGCAATAGTTATCTCAGTTATCTTGGTTAGTTTGGTTAGTACAGTTTATGAGATTTTTGGTATAGTTTTAAACGTAAAATCCAAACCGCTGGTTAATACAGTTTTGGATATTAAAACTGCGTAGTTTAGCTGGTTTTATAAGACTATTTTATAAAGCTCTTAATAGGGTGCTTTTATAGGGCTGTGGTTATACTGGCACGTGACTGGTCAGAGCTCCTGAAGGGGAAAGGGGCAAAACGTGACTTTTTCGGCAATTTAGAGTATTCTAATTGGCTTAGTCTCACCGCCTACACTATAATCACGTGCTATACACCCGGCCGGGGGCAGGCCAAAAAACCTCCCGATGTCCCCGCCCGCTTATTCTACTAGGTACACAATTGTAATCTACTATAAACTCTACGGGGATCGTACTAATAGACCGATAATCCACCTACCTGCCCTGTATAGATTAATATATAATCTATACCTAACTATATCTATAGGAGAAGAGGACGAATTAGAGGCAATTACTAATTTATATTAAAATTAATGTACAGTTTTACAAAACTACGATAGTTTGCTTGGTTAGTTTTGTCTTTTTTTGGTACAGTTTTCAAATCTTGATCGAAACCGCGCGCAATTTTATAGTATATAAAACTGAGCACAAAACTGTACAAACTGAACTATTGCCAACACTGATTTGAGTAGCGATTATTGTTACTTTCTCTAACCCTCCTAGCGTTTGATTAACTTGATTATCATTGAAGTAGAGCGGAATAAGTTGGCCCAAGTCCTTGTAGCGCGCCCGGGGTGCTCTTGCCGGCCAGCTAGCTCGATCGAATGAATTTAGGCGACTCTCTTTCTAGGCTAAATACCATGCCTTATTAGTAATATTAAAGTAGTAAAGTAGGTTTATAACCAGTTATTACATGTTTATAGAATGTTGCTAGGAATATGGAAGGCCAGGGTGCCAGGAGAGTTGTATTCAGATGACGAGGAAGCTAAGTACGTGCTGTGGGCAGGAACCTGGCTTATATGGCGCTGGCATATGCCCCTCCTTTGTTGTAAAGGGCCTGGACAGCTCGGGTCCCCCCCTCTTGTCACTTTCCGATATACCTCCACATGAACCGGACGATTCAATTGGCTTAGAGGGCTGTATTTTAGAGCTGTAACCTGCCTATAACAAGTCGTATACAGGGGAGGGGCGACGCGAGCTATCCAGACCCTTTACACTCCTAGTCCATTCCATGCACACAGGTTCCATGCGGTGGGAACCACTGGTCAGCATAATCCTGACAATATAGAACAAAGAGATGATACTATGATCATAGAAGCACTTAGAAAGGTCTATCCAAGTAAACACTATTTTTTACAAGATACTTAAGTAGTATTTAAGTAGTTGAATCTACTACTTAGCTCAATTTAAACTACCTAAAGGGCCTACATAGCTCAGATTTCCCCGTTTCCCCCGTATATTACATGTTATAAGCAGGGTATAACCATAAAATATAACCGTCCAGGCCAATTTAATGGTCCGATTCATGTGGAGGTAAATTCATATCAGAAAGTGACAGGGGGCGGGGGACGCGAGTTGTCCAGAGCCTTTACTTATATTCAACTCAGCTTAGCTGAAGTGGTAATTGAGTTTAATTGAGCAGTTTATTAGTTCTTTCGAACGTCATCTCCGCTTGAGTTGTCTAGCCACCATCTCGACCAGTCTTCATTGGACGAGTCTCCGTCATAATTCGGTGGTGAAAGTGCAGTTTATTTATTGTTCTGTCCTTGCTTCAAGTGTATCAGATTTAGGACATGATTCTCCGTTACAACCCTGGAATACAAGACAAAACCTCTTCCTAGGAGCCGCAGATACACCAAGTGTAAAAGCCACAACAAGGAGGTTGAAGCTTGAGGGTTTTATTGGGAATGCTAGTCGGGAAGCATTTGGTTGAACGGGTTCAACTATGCTCACACCAGCTCAGAAAATGATCGAAGGCATGAAGTGCTCGCAGAGCCTCAAAGAGAAAGGGATAAAAAAGTTGAAATCGGTGTAGAAAGAAAGAAACTTGCTTGCCGAAAATATTGACCCAAAGCAATACTCCACTACATTGGTTTCCGTGTACAAGTCTTCGCCAGCATCTAACATTAGGCTCACCTCAGGCAAAGCGTTGCCGTATTTGAGAAAATTTAGAACAATCAACTCAGCTATGCGGGTTGCTCAAATTTTCTTCTACTTTTCTAGTGTCAACTAAAAAAAGAGCCTTGACGATTTCAGTACAATTCCTTTTTATAGGTGTACCTGGAGCGATAACTAGTATTCTCAGATATGTTTTGCGAGTCTGATGTTGGAGCCATGGGATGACGGAAACAATAATCTGTAGTTTTAGGAATAATCCGTATGCTTAGAGATAATTGGTTACCCAATCTGCAATGGGAGCTCCGTACTCAATTAAGAAACATGGGGAATGTTCCCAGGATGAACTATGCACATCCCCCACAATTAAGTCGAAGTTTCGGACGTTTGTTTCATCTCATCAAGGGGAACGTTGGACCACACTCCAGACGCAGACAGCTCATGCTGGTTACGAAGTATAATAGAGCTACGGGTATTTCCCATAAGCATACCCATGTTTTTAACCGCGTGCTCCGTCTGTACCTTTCCATGAATGTTTCGCATAAGAGGTTCGTTGCTTCAAAACACCAACCCGTCCGACATGATCACCCGCGTGCATGACCGCGCATTCGGGCCATCTTGGCAACGTCCGTCATCCCATCTCAAGCCAAGCTAACCTGGCTATGGATAGGGCAGGTTTACCGGTAGCTGTGGACATGGTGCTCCGTTTTGAAAAGTGAATATGAGAATTTTGAAACGACCCGGATCCTAATATTTATAGCTCCACGCAAATGCGGAAGCTCCGTGTAAAATCGAAGCTTACTTGCCCTTACGCTTGTCATATGTTACACTTATCCCAATCTCCCTCTGGGTTTGCGCCTCTCTCACATAGAGGTTCATACTTTAAGGTCGTCTGCAGTAAGTTTTCAATGTCCACCGCGATCTTGAAACTCTCAAACCACGGGATCTGGCATCGCCAAGCACGTTTCATGCTTGGCGCCGAGTTGCTATAAAGTCTAAATGGGGCGATGCTAAGGTCAAGGAGAGACGTTGTAGATCGTTGTATATAAAAGTATCAAGAAAGTCTAAACGTTTTCTGACATTCGACAGTGCTTCTAGAAAGAACATATCCCCAAGATAGCTTCGAAACGGATCAGGAGGGTGAGAATACAATGGCGTATTTATTGTTATAACTGTCTAGGACAATACGTAATCGTACCGAAGTTTCGACTGATAAAAACTATTCGTGGAACGTCAAAGTAGATTGGAAGTAATTATTTCAAAAATCCATAGTGCTGACTTAAAGTAATCCAAAATACGAGATTAACGAAGAGAGCTATTGACTGCTACTTTTCAGCTTTACGGCGAGTAAAGTTCTCAACATCGAAAAAAACTCTGACGCGTACCTGGGGACCTTAGAATAGATCGCAATTGGAAAAGGCTATAATTTAGAGTAGAGGTGATCCAAGGTCACCCGCAAAGATGTACACAGATAGTTCTTGCACGTTGAACACTTCTATATCTTTTAATAGCTAAGAATGGCAAGGCGCTTGGATAAAGTGCACAAGGACGCAGCTTGGCGCTTGGTTTTCCTTGTCTCTGCGGCCAGCAATACGAGCGGAGTAGATCTTGGAACTCGAAACCTTTTCCGCAAGGAGTCGTAGCCAGGACAGCGAGAATCTACAGTATCGGTACTGTACGCCGGAAGCAGAATAGCATTCGCCCCATCTGTTCAAGAGACATGTGGCATTTGAGGACTCCTGCAGTCCCAATGAAGATTATAGAATCTGCTGGGGGTCGGATGCTTGCGATACGTAGGCACAATTGATGAGACCACCCTATGTCTAGGGACACGTGATTAACATTAATCGGACCACCACGCTTTGATTCTTGCAAGCACCTTTTCACTGCTCTGCTCAGGCTCTATCGAACTGTAAATATGCTTGCTTAGTTTACATAACAAAAGGTATCTGACTCAGGTTTGAGCGGTGTGTTATACGGCACATACCAAGTCACAAAGCAAAGGCAAGAAACGATATGCCGCAAGGCACCCTCTGAGTAGAAGAAAGCTGATCAAGGGCCTAGTACCGCACATGCGAATGGAACAGGAAAATTCATAACCGCGGCTGAGGGAGAGCGTTGTGTTGACATACGCAATACGTACTGTACCTCGTCAAAGTCGGGGAAAGCAAACTCGTGTTTCAGTCGGCCAGTACCTCTTGAGATGTCTCGACCGATAGATGGTGGCAATTGCCGGCGAGCTGGAGATCTGGAGACGGCGAGAGAGGAGAGTTCAAGAAACATTGACTGTCTTATAAGAAAGTGTTGCAGGTTATTTTAGATATGAGAATGGCGACATGGTGATCGAATGAAATGCCGTATATTGGCGATATCCTCCGTCCAAAGTGCCATGAGTGGCTATGAGTGGCAAATTCGCAAAGCTTGATTTATGGACACGCGCTTAGTGATGGTTATCTGGAGGAGGTTGGTGTGTATAGGAGGTCAGGAAAAAGGGGGGTTTGGATGTAGGCCGCATGATATATTAGGCAACAGGATTATAAGCGAGCCCCTAAGCCTAGTGCAGCTAGTGCAGATTTAGCGTATAAATCGGCTCCCCGCCAGTTTGAGCCTGGGAAGCCTGAAAAGGCTCCAGCCGTGAGCGAGCGACGCTTTCTTTCAACACACCCCTCCGAACCGAACCAACCCCTCATACTCCGTATCCAACACTGGCGCCAATTTTCTCGCTGAATTTTCGAAGCGGAATTTCATGCTTCCACGGTAGTACAACTATAAGCTGGCAGATGGCATCGTGTCCAGAATGTCGCCAGAAGCCAGCGAATCCAAACCAAGCACCGGCCGGAGAACCGTCTGTGATCATTGCAGAAGACGTCGTAAGTATACACAACACCACATCCAACCACATCACCATCTCCATCTCCAAATCCAAATCCAATTCCCCTGTGTGGCTGCCGCCGTGCACAGCTCTTGCTCATCTTCAGCAGCTGTGCGTACCGCCATCTCCCAAAGTCCATCATCTTCGATTTTAAGCACTAATCACGAGATAGGCATTCGATGTGATGGCGAGTTTCCCTGTGCACCTTGCCGGAATGCCTCTCTGAGCTGCAAAAGAGATCATATTCCCAAACGGAGAGGTCCCAAACGCGGCACGGGCAGAGTCATCAATGAACTCAGAGCCGACGATGGGAAACCAAACTTGAAGACGCAATCAAGTGGAGGATCCGCCACCGGAAGTCAGAGTACAGGCACCCCCTCGTAAGTGATTCCCCTTATTTTCTAATATATCTCTTATGTTCTCAGTGAGGATACTCATTGAGAAATTGGCGAGATCTCGTACCTACCAATCGGCTGCTCGTCCTATTTTATCATGCCTTCTCTGTCGGTCCCTTCTTAAATTCACACTCAAAACTTCTCGTTTGTTTGGAAAGACCAAGCAAAAGCTCTGTCATGGTCTTGTCAGACTTGTCAACTGGTCGGCCAATTTGAAAAAGTTTGACCGATGTCCGTTGAAAACTGCTGGGAACAGTCGAAACCTAAAAGGCACACAGTGGAGCCCTCCTTGGGTATTGACCACGTGATACACCTCAAATTCCATTGTTTACCGTCTCACAATTCCACCCCTTTAATATTTCTATTGCCAAAGTAGCCATCAAATAAGCCTGTTTTCTTTCTTTTGGCCCCCAAAAGTACTAACATCTCCGCAGCATCGATAGGTGGCTCTCAGAAAGTGCCGATGAGCATGCCTCCCCAACTGGCCAGAAAAGATGGCATCCCAATTTATCGGACGTGGCAGAGCCCACAGATGAGCCAGCTGGTGTTTTCACTACCGACCAATTTCGTCCTACATCTGCTAGTTATCTTCATCTTATTCCAACGTGTATTGATCTCTTTATGGAGCATATATACCCGATAATGCCAATCATATATATCTCCACTCTGCGCGCTTCCATCACTCGACCACTCGAAACACCCGAGAAGAATCTTTTATACTCTCTTTGCGCTCTTACTTCCATGCATATGTCTGGAAAAAGTATTGTTGCACCTGGACCTCCTTCGTGGGAAGCAGCTGGCCGGTTTTTTCTTGACGAGTGCATCTCAGTTCGACAGTCTTATGATTTCGTCGAGGATAAATCCTTGGGGGCTGTCATTTCTTCATTTTTTGTATCAACGGCGTTCTTCGAGCTTAACCAATCTCGCAAATCTTGGTATTATCTTAGAGAAGCATTGACGATGGGTCAGGACCTGGGTCTGCATGACGAAAAAACCTACATTGGTTTGTCTCCTGCAGAGTCACTTTGTCGGAGAAGGACATTCTGGATTTTATATGTCACTGAAAGGTAATGAAGAAAGCTCTATATGTGCCAGAAGTCTCTAACAAGTCCTAGATCATTTGCGATTTTACGCCATAAGCCTCTCACTCTTCAAAAGACACCCGATTTTCCAACCACCCTCCATGAGTATGAAGCACCGGAGATCCACTCGGGTTTCATGCATCTGGTACATTCCTACCATCTGCTAGATTGTTCGTTCGTAGATTCTTGGAACGAAGCGTCTGCAAAGCCTGGCTGCGAAACAACCTACACTGCCCTGCAGAGGCAGCTTAACCTTCCACATCCGGCACATATATCTTTGACCGACATCCAGAAGGCCGACATCCTTGTAACGAAACAATGGCTTCGATTGATAGTATGGCAATCGTCAATGAGACAAGGCCTTCTTTCCTCAAATGCCGAGGAGGAGAGTATGACTTTCCGTTACCCGCTAAAGATCGCGCATTCTCTCCTAGACGTCCTATCATCGCTTCCTACAAAAAGCATCGAAGTTCACGGAATGGGAATATTCGAGAAAATATTCGAGATTGGCAATACGATGGTAGATGTTATGCAAGCCTGTGGAATGAACATCAGGAGTAGCGACTACGGTGTCACGCAGGATCCATTTTCAATTTTTGTTAAAACGCTCAGCCAATCCCCCAACTCTCAAAGACAGTACGCTAGCCTCCTTCTCGCCAAAGCAGCCGAAAAGCCAGAAATTCAAAGATTTTCACAACCCTTGACAGCTCCTCTTCCGGACCCCGGAATTATACCACAATCCCACGATGGGCTTCCCGACCCGAGTCTTGAGCCGCAGCCTCCTCCAGTACCACAGTGGCGTGGTAGTATAGTTGGCGAGATTGCTGATGAAGGGGGTTATGAGAGTGCTTCGCGAAGTACAGTGGCGTGGAATGAGAATTCTAATTGGGTCCCTGACCCCAATGAAAATGTGGAAATCCCGGAAAATCCAGTTGTTTTTAAGATGGAATGACATGATATATGCCCTTTTCTCTCGCATTTATTTCCTTTTAGATACCATTCATATCTTACACTCTGTCGTTATTATTTCCTAGATTCGTTCTTGGGACTTCTTCTTTTTTGTAATATTACTTTCTTGCTAATGATTCAGTTTGGCATTTCTGCGGGGTCTTACTGTATCGATCACGATCATGATCAATGGCAATATTCATCATCTCAAAGCTTGGTTCCCAAGGCTTCAACTCCACATGCTATAATGGGTATGAGGTTCTGGTCGCCAAACTCTTGCTGCGTTTCTCCGGTTCCATTCCTTATGTCATGTACAAACTTTCGTCGACAAGCATGATAGTTCATATAATGAAATTTTTGGCAGCATGAAGGATTCAAGATATTCCAAAGATACCTTTGACTCGTGTTCATTCAATTATTTCGTTGAGGTAGTAACCACCCATTCCCTTGCAATCCTGATCTCACCCAGCAACTTTGCTTGCTCTGGTCTCTCGAATCCAGCCATCACAATCTCATCATCCATATCCGTACTCCTCGCTACACCTATGTTATCCATCTCTACTCCCCCTTCGTTGCTTCTCTTACCCGCAGTTTCCCAAGACCTCTTCCTATGTTCGTCAAGGCCACCAACAATGGCTGGAGTGTAAGTCTTGGATGTCATGTCAGCTTTCCAATCGCCTGCTTGAACGTCCCATCCAACTTTCACTCTCCTGACGCCTCCAACCTCGGACACATCTTCCCACTTCCACTTTGGCTTTTTGAAACCACGATCGCGAATCAGTGACATGAGAACGGTAGCGTTGGCGATGAAGGTTGCAAGAAGTATTTCTAGAGAAGCGAAGAGGGAGCGTCGTGCCTGCGTATTGGCGTTTGCACTCGATAGGAGGTGGGTGACTTGGTAGATTGTGAAGATTATACAGAGAATTGGCAGAGCGAGACGGATAAGGATCGTGAATTTTCTATTCATACGGTTAGCTGGGATGTAGAAGGTCTGTGACAGACAGTAAAACTTACTTCCAACCACCTAGTCTGCTTGCGAAAATCACTGGGAGTGGGAACACAACCAAAGCGAGGTTTGATATCCCGTTTAATGCACCCATGGATACCAAAAAAAGATGACCGCTTCTACATCGTACACCAGGATCTGGAATAACCTGCCAGTATCCTGAAAAAGGATCGCATGTTCCAATTGCTGAACTAACCGATCCTACATATGTCACGAAGAGGAAAGCATAAAACCAGTAGAGGATTTTCTTGCTTTTCTTGCTTGAGCTCGCAGTGCTCGTGATGAGGTTATGCAGAAAGGTACTTGTGCTCAACTTGATAGTCCAGAGGTAGGTCACATATAGAACTCTTGTTACAAGCACCAACTTGCTTCCGGTTTCTCGTCTTCTTATGCTGATAGCACTTAATCCGTCGGTGATAGTATTGTTTGTGCCGTAAAGAAGTACCACATGAAGTATTGCTTGTCGTAAGAGCAGGGGAATTACACCCAGTAGCATAATAATATCCTCTCTGTAGGACTTCTCTGTTCGAATATATCTTCCTATGACACGGAAGAAGATGATCGTCATAGCATAAACTGTGCACCACTGTGATATTGTTAGAACATGGCTACTTCGAACATTAGAGGTTGAATTGAGATCTTCGATAAACGACATACCCAGCTTACGAGCAACGTTGGCTTGTCATCTCTGAAGGCCCTAAAATCAGGCGGAGTGTCAATGAATCGAAACTCCATAACAGTTGTAGACTCTTATCGTAGAGTCCGTCAAGTCACGATCTCATTGGAATTAAAAGGCAAAATACAGAAATGAATAGAAAGCAAAAGCTCGAAGAATGACGATCTCGAGTAGGTAGATGGTTTTCTGTACATGAACTACTGCCGCTTTGTTCCCACAATTTTGGACCTAGGTATACTTGGGATACCAAGTCCCCGTCCCCAGCTTCCACAAGCCTGTGGTTTCGACAAGGTATTGCGTTCCAGGCCTAACAAATGTTAAAGTTATTGGGCGTGCTGACCCTGTGTTCCACTGAAAAGTCCCCTGTATACCCACTAAAGAATAACATTTGTTATGCCTGGGACGAAGTAAATCGGCTTATTGTAGCACTGTTGGGGTCTTGTTTGCCCCGCAGTTGGTCGTGATGCTGGCTGACTGATGCGTCTGGGTCGGAAAGGAAACAGGACCCTCTACCACCGATCTTGCCATCCACAAACCCCTGGGAGAGCGATGAAGATAAGGTAAACTGATATCATAGGCTGGCTTTTTGGACTTCGGGGAGATTTGAGATCATGTTTAATGCTCTACAGTATAGGACACCCAAAGTGAACCAACACCAAAACTAATTCTCGACCACTTTAGTAGAAAGACTTTTTAGATTAGCGATATAAACTATATTTTTATTAGCTAAATAGAGTAATTCGACTAAAAGAATAAGATTGCACTTACTAAAATTTTTATATAAGCCTTAGTTAAGTGTTATTACAAGGGGGTTAAAAAATTTCTTAAAAAAATTAAGACTAGGTGATTCTAGTAAAAAAACATAGTATATTTTAGGTGTAGTTTACTAAATACACCCCTGTTAAGTGTAGGTCTAGCAGGGGTATTAATAAGTATACACCTTAACTCTATACCTTTTATACCTACATCTACACTTACTTTACCCCTCTTCGTAATACCGCTTTATTATTATTATAATTAAACTACTACTTTATTTAATAATATAGACAATCTAATTAGTTCTTTCTTTCTACCGAAGAGACCTTAAGTAGGAATAATTATTAGAGATATATATAAGTCTCTATACTATAACAAGTCGCTATTTAGACCCTTACTTAATAAGGACGAATTAGTATTTATTAAGACTTACTTTAGTAAAATAGAGGAGGTAGAGAACAACTCTAATAAGGAGAATATTAAGGTTCCTATAGATACTTTAATCTATAAGTTTTAGAAGGATAGATAAATAATTATAGAGAGTAATAGAAAGGTTATTACTTTTAGAACGCCCTCTCTTTTATACTAATAAACCTTGAATCCTATACCTAAAAAGAAGGCTAAATATAATAGAATAAGTCGAGTAATAGAGTATTAAAAGGCGAAAGAGGCGAAGGATTTAGTAGATATTATCTCTAAAATAAAACTATTAAATACTCCTATTAATCCTACTATAATTACTCTAGTGTACTCGACGTCTCTATATAGTAATAAGCGTAGTATAAGTAGTAACCTAGGTTTTAAACCTGTTATAAACCTATTATAACTAATAGTTCCCGCGAATACTACTTTAAATAGCCCGCCGGTTCGGTTTATATTAGATCTAAGAGCTAGGGCTAGGGAAGAGATTCTAGATTCTCTAGTAGATTTAACTAGTAGAATTAAAGTTAATATACCTAATATTTTAACTATAGAATAAGTCTATAAATACTTAACCGCGAATAAAAAGAACCTAAACTACTCTCCTTTACTATAGCGAGATCTCTCCTTATTATATCTATTTACTACTAATATACTTAAGCTAGAGATGTTTTATTAAGGTTAGATTTCTATATTATAGGATATTACAAGGGTCTACTATCTAGAGACCTTTAGAAAGCGCCTTGCTTATAGGATTCGAGTACTTTATTAATATTATATAGTATATAGTACTTTACTAGTTTTAGCTTATAGGGGTAAAAGAGGGGGTAAAAGCGCCTCCTTTTTAGATAATAAACAAGTATTTAATACTTATAGATTATAGTGTTTATTATAAAATATAGGTACTATAACTCTAATTACTTTTACTTATATAATTAATAACGAATTACTTCTATAATTACTAATAGTTAGTAAAACTATTAGTACTAAAATAGTATATTATTAGCTCCCTTAACTCGGTTTTACTAGTTCCGTATAATAAAAAGGGGTATATATTAATAGCTATAAAAGAGTAGATGTTATTAAGTACTATAATAAGGTATTTTTACCTATAATAGCCTCTATTAACTATCTTACTACTTATTATATTAAGAAACTTAATCTAAAGAATAAGGTTACTAGTAAGTAGATAGCTATTTTACTAACTCTCGAACCTAGTAAGCGCTAGTATATACTATACTTTTATAACAAATTATACTTCTATTAAAACGACTTTTATAAGGGTATATAGCTAGGAGAAGATTAATAGAAAGTACTACCTAAAACTAGTATAGGAAAGCTAGTCCACGTCTTAGATCTTATAGGACTAAAGGGACGTATTATTAAAAGAGACCCTAATAGTAATATTACTTATAATACTAAGGTAATTATATATCCTAGTAAGAATAGTAATCCTTAGTAGAATACTTAATAACTCGCGGAACAAATTAAAGATATAATTACTATCTTTAAAGAGATTTATCCTAGTTATATTATAGTATTTATATTTAATTAATCCTTAGTATATACCTTATATAGCGAAGGAGCTCTAAATACCTTTAATATAAATTTAGGTAATAGTAGAAAGTAACCCCTACTTAAGGATACTACTTATCCTAGAAGCTACTCGGATATATCGGGTTTACCCTAGCGAATATAGTACTACGGAACCTATAAGAACGGGGAATTAACTAAGGAGAAGGTTCTAAAAGGTATTAAAATAGTACTTAAAGAGTAAGGTTATTAAGATAATCTTTAATACTTTAAACTTAAGGTAAAGTACGCTCTAAGGTATTCTAATTCTATCGAAGAAGACCTACTAAAAGACCTTTATTATTACGCTCGAGTACTATAAAATCATAATAACTTTAGTTAATAAAAGTTAGTTTTATAGTAATTATATAAGGATTATAGATATAAGTACCTATTCTTACCTAAGTTTTACTACGAGTTAAATACTATTAAGATATACTAGGGTTATATAAAGTATTAATATTACTAGGTTATTAAAAAGTTGTTTATATATACTAAGGAGGAAGTAGTTATTACTTTAGATTCTTATACTACGAATATAATCCGTCGATATTATAATAGAACCTTTAAGTTTATAGACACTTATTATAAAGGATTAAGTATCTAAGCGGCCGCTTAGTATATTAAAAAATAGAGGTCTTATAAGTTAATATCTAAGGCGGTTATAGTAGAGTACGATTAAGTAGCTAAGGTTAGTAGTAAGGTTAGTAGTATTTAACTTATAATTTATATATTTATATATAATAATATAAGCGAGTATAAATAATATACTACTTCTTTTATAAATTATTCTACCTTATAGGTTTTCTAATTAGGCCTTCTAGTATATTAGTTTAGTATTATAACGCCTTTCGAATACTCTAAATCCTTTATAACAAGTCTCTAACTTATACTTCTATTCTATATTAATCTATTCGTATTAATACTATAGTTATTATAGTTTTACAAGGGATAGAAAAGTACTTAGATTCAGTAGCTAGACTTAAGGTATTATTAAAGGAGGGCGAATTAAGGGGTTATTCTTTTAATCTAACTATAGAATATAAGGTCCCTAGGACTACTAGAAATTATTATAGGGTATAACCCTAATCTAGGAACCTCTATATCTAATATAATAGCGTTGTATTCGACTCTATGTTAAGGTAGGAGGTAGTAGTTCGTATCGAGTACTTTCGAGTTAATTCGCCCTACTAGAGTTAAGGTTAGCCTTTGTCTACTACTACTTGTTTTAGGCGCTAATTAAGGGTTTAAGAGATTAAGTACTTATAGACTAAATAATAACGTATATCGGAATCTATTATAAGCGTTTGTTTTATATTTAAAGGGTAGTTATAGTATATAGAGATGTTATAGTTATATAGTAGGTAGTTATATAGTAGAGGAGTTTCTAGGTAATATAAAGTAGCCTAGTAGAAGTACTACCTACTTATATAAGAACTATTAACTATTAAAATAAAAACTTTATATTAAGTAATATATAGAGTAATTCGACTATTCTAAATCGATTGTACTTATTAGATTTTATATATAATCTTTAGTTAAGCTGTTATAAGAAAAGTAGGGCGGCTTAAAAAAATTAAGATAAACGCTAAGACTCGACTAATGTGAGCCCTATAATTTATATAAATTAATTAAATTAAAGCTAGTAAGTGTATTTTGTTTAGCTAATTTAGGCGTATCTTTTCGTCAATTTAAATAATTATTAAGTATTATTATTATTATAGTATTGTAGATAGAAGTGTGGTTTTGGTTAAATATGGTTTTGGTGTGGTTTACTTTGGGTGTCCTATACTATATTAATACTTTCCGGAGTACGTTTGACATGTACGGAATATGTTACTTGAAGCAGGATGATCTTCGTTCTAAGTACCGTGGTACATCATCTCCAAGGCTAATGCTGAGTGGAAAGGGTGGAGTATCGGTAAGTCTCTCGATGTGTGAACTGCAAGCTGCTTCTCGCGCTAGAAATCCTTTTCGTATGCCTGGAAGATTGTGATGAGCGGTTGCTCCCTGTGATAAGACTTTTCTCTCTAGGGACCTACAGAAAGCCATTCTCAAAGTGGCATGAAGAGCCACTTTTAGTGTATTCCACACTATCACCCCAGCATCAGCTTTGGAGGAGATCTACTATGGTATGCGCCCGTTAATACTAAACACTGCATTCAAACCGGCAAGCACTCACGTTCCTTGGTGAATTATCATTCCTGATGGTATTCAACCTCTTGCACTCAAGCCTTCTATTCTAGGAGTATGTGTGGGGTATAAACAGCTCTACCAACGTCCAAAACACGGGAGGGACAGCAGCTGGCAAAAGCCTGAGAGTCGACTACGGAGTATTGTGCTGGGGCCAAACACACATATCGTTAGACGCAAACTCTATTTAATGACCCCCACATCAACTCGTGGCAATAATGTGACACTGCGGCACAGAAATCAGTTGGAAAAATAAGCGAGTTAGAAGAGGACCTGTAAAGGCATTTTTTCTCCAGCATTTTCATTTGTTGCTCTTGAGGTGATAAATTTGTCAAGGTAGATGGTGAAGACTTGATTGAGAAAGATGAGGTGCAGTGATGGTGCATTGACTCGTCACCACGTTTAGGTACGAGAGAGTTCCTGTTGACAATCATTCTAACCAGGCCACTCACCCTCGTTGAGAGACATTTTCCCTTGAAGACTGAGACCCAAATAAGGTTTCGGAGTGCGGACCAGAAAAAGGGTTGTGCATCGGACCTTGAATTACCCCTGAGCCCTGAACTCGGCTAAATGGGCGCCTTGTCCAATCAGATTGCCCTTTACCGCCCCATCTTTTCAACATCATTCCCAATGAGAGGGTTCAAGCTTCCGCTACCGAGCAAAACATTGGATCGCATGTTTTCAAAACGAGAATCCCACAAAGCTTATGGACTTAAGCTTCTGTATCAGTGAGTCCATATCCACTGCCTCCAAATTGGAGACTCGCCTCGACGCCTCACCGCTTCTATTGGCCCTCCCAGCCCTGTTATCTAAATAAGAAATTGGGGAAATGGAGAGACCGTTCCGTAGTCCGTCCGCCTTATCTATGAAGGGTTGTTTGAGTTGTTTTGTGCTTCATAGGCGCGCCAGCCTCGTTGCCTCTGATCCCGACATTTGACGGCACTTAGCGGCCTTCTAGAATCTGGAGATTTCCTTTTCGGGACCACGGAGAATTAAAGGGAAGAAGTATAATGATACTAAGTAAAACTCCCAGGCCCAGATTCCACGGCATCCACACTTATCAATGTTATCGTAGTATTTTGACTGCCACCCATGGTTATCGGGAAATTAATTGCATATGCCATGATTAGGTGTGCTCGTATAAGGCGTTTCTATTACAGTATCAACACCGGCTCCCCTTCCTGAGATACCTCATGGTATCAAACTTGATATTGTTTCTTGAACAGTTACAATGGAGACCAAAATATACTCGGAGTCAAGTGTCACAGACTCGCCGTTATTGCTTGAAAGACCTAAGGGCGCTAAGGTCTTTACTTCAAGAGTGTTTGATGGTTTTCGAAGTGGCCCAGAAAGAGAATTCGCTGAGACGACGGGTCATGGCGCTAAGAATGGAAAACGTTTTTATATTTCAGAGGCAGCGAATTACAACACTGCTCATACCTCACTTAGCCGAAGGTTGAAGGGAAGGCACTTGCAAATGATAGCAATTGGGGGGTCAATTGGTCAGTCCTCCTGTGAATATTAGCAGCATGTTTCTACCACTTACCCCTTATAGGCACTGGCTTGTTCATTGGTTCTGGATCTGCACTACAACAAGGCGGACCAGCCTCTCTTTTAGCAGCATTTATACTCATCGGAGCAATTCTTTACTGCATAGTTCAAGCACTTGGAGAAATGGCAGTAACATTTCCTGTATCTGGCTCATTTTGTGCTTTTACTACTCGATTTGTAGATCCGGCATGGGGTTTTGCTCAAGGTTGGAACTATGCCATGAACTGGCTATTCGTCATGCCACTGGAGATTATGGCTGCTGCGATTACTCTTGAGTTTTGGGACTCAGGAATACCGCCGTTCGCAAGTGTCACGATATTCCTTAGCTTCATCATTGCAATCAACCTCTCCTCCATCAAGGTTTTTGGCGAAGCAGAGTACATATTCAGCATCATCAAGGTCACCGCAATCATTGGTTTTATGTAAGTATCGCACCCGACATGAAGGTCAAATCTGCGTTGCTGACAAGATTTCAGAATTTTAGGCGTAGTAATAAATTGTGGCGGCGGTCAAGATGAGGGCTACATTGGTGGAAAGTATTGGGTTGCACCTGGTGCATTCAACGATGGCTTCAAGGGTTTCTGTGCCATCCTAACCACTGCTGCCTTTTCATTCTCTGGCACTGAAATGGTTGGTCTGGCCGCGGCGGAGACCTACAATCCTAGCAAATCTCTTCCCGGCGCAATCAAACAGACGTTTTGGCGCATCACTCTGGTCTGTACTTTTGCAAATCTTTCTCGGCAAATGTTGACCAGCTTCTAGTTTTACATAGTTTCGATTGTCGTCATTGGTCTTTTGGTCCCTTCAACTAGCCCCCAATTGGTCGGCAGGAATGATGTTGATGCAAAAGCATCCCCTTTTATCATCGCTAGTAAGAACATTTTCCTATTTTTGCTTTCAGAACATGTTGAGAATCTAACATCGACCCCGAATAGTCACAGGAGCGGGGATCCAAGGTTTGGATAGTGTTATGAACGTGATCGTCTTGATTTCGGTTCTAAGCGTAGCAAACTCCTCCATGTTGTAAGTAACTCACAGTCCTCCCCAAAACGTCTTTCCTAGCAAACACCACCAACACAACTATAGTGCCTCAAGTAGAACCTTAGTTGCATTAGCAGAACAAGGTCAGGCTCCTCAATTTCTAGCCAAAACAGACCGTAAAGGTCGACCCCTATATGCCATAGCTTTTGCCTCAGCTGTCGGACTGCTTGCATACCTTTACGCCACTCCGATCCAAGGTCCAGCTTTTACATGGCTTCTGGCTTTAGCTGGTTTGTCGGCAATCTTCAACTGGCTCTCTATTGCTGCTGCACACATCAAGTTTCGGAAAGCTTGGGCAGATCAAGGATATACGGCTTCTGACCTAATATACACCTCCCCCGTTGGTGCGTATGGGTCATGGGGATCCGTCATTGCCCTGGTTTTTGTTCTTGCAGCTGAATTCTGGACCGCAATTGCACCACGGGGATACCAGGACTTTTCAGCGGTCGAGCGTCTCAGTTACTTTTTCGAGACATTCCTAGCATTGCCGGTTGTCTTGTTGTGTTATATCGGGTATAAACTCACGTATCGGACAAGTTGGGTTAGGATTCAGGATATTGATCTCCAGACTGGAAGGAATGCGCATGAGAGTGATATTGTGCGACAGAGGTGGAAAGATGAGCGTAGCGAATGGCCGAGGTGGAAGAAGATTTATCACACGCTGTGTTGATTAGTAATTATTGAATTTAGCAGAAGATTCTACGGTATTAAGTTAAAACTAAGTCACATCTACTTGGCTGCTCATATCTACTAATAGCCATGCTAATGGTCAAGCCTCGCAGCAGGACGCACGAGTTTGAAAACTAATGCAGTAATATTTCTGTCTATTGTCGCAGATTAAAATGGCACATGTTAACAGAAATACCCTTCTCGTTGGTGACATGCTTACTTACAGAAAGTTCGATCAATTAAATTATTGTTGTAACTGCCATAATGTAAAATAAAGGGATATTAATATAGTAGTTACAAGTATAATATTCCATTCCATGTTACGCTTCTTTTATACCTTGGTACGGTGTGGAAGAAGTAGGTTAGTAGCTATAGAAATTAAACATAATAGAATAGCATGTAGCAAGTAAACACTACCACGGAACGCACGAGAAGAAATTGGCCCAAAAATTCAGCTTCAATAACCATAATCGATTCCGTTTGAATGTATGTGAGTAGGCACGCTTCATGGTATAGACCCAAGTAAAGCAATGAATATTAGGAAGGGGAGTGAAGGAAACCTATTATCATGACTAGGCTAAATTGATTGTAAAGAATCCTTTTGCCACTTCATTAGAATCGCACGCGAACGTCGTAACCTTCTAGGTTAATTAGTATTCAGTCATGTGTACTGTACGTGTGAACCTCGAAACCTTCCGCTAGGTACTATACTTCCTTTAGATTTAATGAGATTCCCCGTGAACCTACTACTAGAGCACAGAGAACTAAAGCTAGAGGAGCTAGAAAAAAAGAACAAAAAAGAAGGTGAATTTTTGCGTTCGCCGGGAATCGAACCTAATCATTATTAGTAAGGAAGTTCCAGAGGAATTTTGTACAAGAGGAACTAACCCGGGGCCAATGCAGATGTTATCCAAGGGTTAAAGCCCTCGAAATTGGCAAGCATCGATTTTACCACTAAACCACAAACGCCTTTTTCTCAAGTTAGCATCCCCGCAATTATTTACACATATCTAGAGGTACGGTGCGTGGTTTCGCTTAGTGCGGGAACTACTTGTAGTACAAGTAGTAAGGTGGGGGTGGGGTGGGGCTTCTCGGCCCGTGGATTCCGATTGGTTAATTAATTTCCTAGCCTAGTCTTACCTTCTCTATCTAACCTCGAACTCTGGAAGTAAGTAATCCAGTATCATCCTAGACGGGAGCCTCGATAGGGATTTAATCCTCTCTCTTAAAGAGATCCATCCGTAACTAAGATTAGGAAGTAAGTACTCGTACGATCCTTACTTAAACAGAACGAGTACTAAAATCTTACCGCTCTTATAGTAGGTACTACGCGAGTCTCAACACATCTACAAACCATCGAACCTCTCTTCATTATAATTTATACCGAATCCGAAATTACTATCCATATAGTACATACCCACAATCCTCAGATCTAATACTAGATAAAAGTACCTATCTCTATTTCATCTAGAAAATCTCCATCTCTATCACGCCACTCCGTATCTAGATCATAGTATTTCCCCTCTAAGCCTCTTAAATCACAATAATTTAATAAACCTTATCTAGAATTCGTAGACAGCGAAGACTTACATATTTCTTACCGCTTTTTAATATAAAGTTATCCACTTAGCTACTAAAACAAGAGTACGTACCTACCTTAAAGGGAAGGGGGGGGTTTTTATAACCGTCTTACTTTATTTAGACCGCTCAGGGACCCTTCTACTAGCATCCTATTTCAAGACTATCGTAGGCTCTAGGACGGTTATAGGACGGTCATAGGACGGTCACTAGATAGTCTCCTACACTTCCTCTTTAGCTATAGGGGTTGCGCACAGATATAGCGTAAGACTCGGTATTGCTCCTAGAGCCTTAATTCTAACACTATACAAAATATAAGTATAGATTCGATCGATTCGGGCAAAGTTTATACGCGTATTGTGTGCGCTGCCCTCGCAGGTTGTCGTGTATATCCTGACTATCGAGCGTATAGCTAGTAGGTAGGGAGGTGGGCAGGTAGGTAGGCAGGTAAAGAAGGAAGGTACGAAATGAGGGTATTCCTAGCCTTAGTACTACAAGGACGCTCCTAGGACGCTCCTAGGATGGTATACGGACGTAACTATCTTATAAAATAACGATCGCTATTTTAGGAGGGCACCTAGAGGGTCCCTGACCGGTTCCAAATTTGTGATAGTCTTGTACTTTTTGATGATTCTAGGATAGTCGGGCGACAGTTATAAAAAACCCCCCTTTCCCTCTAAGGTAGTCTTAATAAAACCCGCAAATTACAAGATATAAAAATCATTAAAAAAAACAAAAAAAAAACAAGAAAAACCCACACAGCTAGCTATCTTTCCTAAGCACGTACACATAACCAACAACCAAAACAAACTCTTCACACAAGTTCAAACTTCATCAAGAATATCTTCCACGTTCCATAATTCCAACAAATAGCCCACACAAACCCACTCAAATAAAAACATACAGTATTTTTAAAATTTCAATCCATCAACCTCTCTACCCAAGTCAATAACAAGCACTGAAGCATAGTCCAAGAATCGTTAGGTATAAACACACACAGCAACCCAATCAATACCTCTCTATCCTCCTTTAACTTTTCAAATCCCATCAAAAAAGGCAAGAGAAAAAATATACTACAGTACCATCAAAAAACCATCCAAAAGAAAAAAAAAAAGAGAACACACATTCGTCACATCTCGCTACGCTAACCAAACGTATAGTTATTTACAAGTCCATACCCATGCTGCTCCCCACTCGGATCCCCCCTCACATCAAACGCTCCCCCCCCTCCTTGATTCAAAGACCCACCACCCCCAGTTTCAAAGGCATCAAAACTCTGGTCCCACCAAAAATTCATCTCATCAACCTCCATCTCGACTTCTCGCCCCATCGCCCCCGGCACATTTTCCATGCCGTACCCCATCGAGGATCCATACCCAGGAGGATAGTTGGTCATCTGTGGGTGCGAGCCACCGTACACATTCCTCATTTCCACGTTCTCATTCACCGTTCCCAGAGTGGAATAAGTAGCTCCCGGAACAGAGGCAGGATGACGATTGAATCCTGCTTGGGGAGGTGGTTGCGATGCTGGGTGACCAAAGGCTGGCCATTGTGGATTCGATGTCGACTCTCGTGGCACGGGCGTGTACATTTTCGTCGGACCCTGCGGAGACATTGCTTTAAAAGGCTGTGCCTTCGTATGGGGTGAGTAATCGGATCGTGAGACATGATTATCGTTTCTAGGACTTGGACTATCCATTTTCGGGACAATGGGCGAAGGGGTGTTTTGTCCAGAGGCGTGAGAACCTGGGGTGGCGTGGGTTGAGGGAGTTGATCGTGGTCGTAAAGAAAGACGAGCTGCGTCTCTTTTCTCCGTAAAATTTGAAAAGTCCGTGTTGCCTTGGAGAGGGCTTTCTTTAGAAGACACTATTTTCTCAATATCCGGAGGTTGATCGTCAGGGTTTGTCTGTTGATCAAAGTTATTCTCACGAACGGAGTTGATGTCAAAGCCAGCATCCGAGAAGAGCGTTTCTAGTTTTGTCCACTAGTTTTTTCGTCAGTCATAGTATTAGTAGGGAGGGCATTTGAGGCATACCAATCCACTCAAGGTTGTCCAATATATTTGGAGACGATCAATGATAAAGATGGCTGCTTTAAAGCGGCCTAGACCATGAATTCGCAAGGTTCTTTGGGCAACAAGAGCTCTGAAGTGGAGATTTATTGCAACAAACAGAAGATAAGCCGTCGTACTTGCCATCCGTGAAAGGTCTGGGTTAGTGTTTAAAAAGGCCGTTGCCATGTCCAGCGTGCAAGCCGAATGTCTAATGACCTCTTCAGCTGAAAGTCGCACTAGCTTTTTTGATATAAGCGGATGAGGTGGGTCATTGGAAAATACAGGAACCAAAGACGAATGAAGTGTCAGAGCGCCCAGTCTATACAAACCGTGTAGCCAGAATAGTTTATAGTTATCGCATTTCTGGGATGTAAAAGTGGCCAAGTCTGCATATCGATGCTCAGGGCCAAGGTAATCTAATGCAAGACTGAGCTTTGAATCTAATTCCAGAAATGTTGCAACAGTCCGTTGCACATCCATCTCTTTGATATCCTTCAGTGTATCAACGAATCTTCGAATTTCAACCCTAATCTCATCAGTGACTAAAAATCAATAACAGGGTTATGATTTTACCATAGGCTGAAGAAATATATTATTGCTCCGAACGTTGAAAGCTTTACAGGTTCACCGGGCGTTAATGATTCAACGTCACCTTGATTGTTGTATCTATGAGAAGTCGTAGGAGTCTTATTCAGGTATTCTTCTTCCGGACAAGGTAATGAAAGACCAACAATGGTCTTCCAGGGTGCCACAAGATGCTTTCCCGTACGATCAACGACGGAAGCAACCCAGGTGGCCCAATAACATCGCCGTTCGAGTTCTGCAATAAAGATGATTTCCTCATCGGTCTCTCCAACATGGCGTTCGGTATCGAGTCGTAAAGTTCGAGCATGTTGATACGCAATGTCTACACAATGATAAGGACGACTAGGCCGCTTGTGATTGAAGAGAGACTTACTAGTATAAAAATCGGTCTTCATCACATCGCCCACCGAGAACCAGTAAACCGAGAGATTTTGGCATGCCTGAATTGTCTCTATCCGAGGCATGTCACACTGCAATAACAACCGTTGAGTAGATGCGGTTGCCCATTCGCGCCCCTGGTCGTAGAGCTCCGTGGCTGATACGATCGAGTTACCAAGTTCAATCACATCATCGTCAGTATGCGATGGTTTGCGCAGATATCTATCACTACGTTAGTGAGAGCCTCGGGCAGCAGGAAAGGCGAAATACATGGTGGCCAGCGCAAAAATACTTAGAACCGCATAGTCCGAGACCTTGTTGTCAGCATAGTCACGCAGAAATGTCTGTTGATGGTATATCAAACTGGCATGGAAGCTATGCCCAAAGTACACGTCAAACAGATACTGGGCCACTTCCGGTGATGGAAGTGCCGTTTTTGGCAAGACGAGAGTCTCATGGAAGCAATGCGAATCTCTAATTTCTGGCTGAATTGGAGATTGGTAATCCTTCTCGACCGCGGTGGGCAAAATCTGAAGGTTGGATGTCTTGCGAGGTGAGGGAGCTTTGCTCACGACGACATTGGGCTCCATTTTGATTACCGCTGGGAGCTTTTGTTGCTCTGTCGGGAGAGGGGGTTTTCCAGCTTCTGCACGAGCACGAGCTTTTGCATTTTGCCATCTTTGGGCGGCCAGAAGTTTCCTATCTGGCGGCGGAGGATATGTGCACGCGGTCGATAGATCACGACACCTCTTGCAGGCCGGAAGCTCGCGAGTACATCTTAACTACGCGGGTGTAAGTGGGACTGAGCCGCATAGGAAGTCAGGTAGAAGTCAGGTAGCATATGTGGGATAAGTGGAGGAGAATGAGGATATAAGTTAACCTTACCTTTTGTTTTCGGCAGCGTCGGCAGGCGACGACTGGCAGCCCATCGTCCTCTTCTGACCCTTGCCGCCGGACGGGTGGCGGCGCCTGCTGCG
This sequence comes from Hymenoscyphus fraxineus, assembly GCA_900184765.1. Lineage (NCBI taxonomy): Eukaryota > Fungi > Ascomycota > Leotiomycetes > Helotiales > Helotiaceae > Hymenoscyphus > Hymenoscyphus fraxineus. The sequence continues at coordinate 2,367,331 of LT855414.1, read as the reverse complement.
GCTGCGGTTGGTGTTGGTGATGTTGGTGTTGGTGCTGCTGGTGCTGTGAGGGCGTCGTGGAGACAGATGAGATATTCGGGGTGATATTGTTGTTGTTCATGACCCCGAATCCGATGGTTCACTCCACCGAGTCTTCGACCCCGAAGAACTAGCCTGTCCGGTGGCCGAGAGATGATGCAGCACCAAGTGGGTGTGGATGTGGTGTTGCGGTGGAGAAGACTTAAGAAGAGAGACTTTTGAGGGATTGGGTGCCACAGGCAGCAGCTGTTGCTCAGGGAATCAGGGGCGGACCCAGAGATTTGCAGTTGACTCTGATATATGAATGCTTGTTTGCTCGTAAAAATCGAGGTGTGTTTTGGCCGACGGAAACGTACGAGTACTTACGCGGGGGAAGGGGGAAGAAGAGCTGCTGCAGGTGCAGTGCAGTGCAGGTGCTGGTACAGGTGTTGATCTGGCAAAGACCGTGTCATCAACATCAAGTTAGTTTTGTGGGGTACAAGTAGGCTTGACCAGTTAAGCCGGTGGGAGTAGGGGGATTGGAATGGTTAGAGAGGTTAGAGGGGTTAGAAGGGTTACAAAATAGAAGGCTAGAGGGGTTAGAAGGGTTACAAAGTAGAAGGCTAGAAGGGTTGGTACTAAGTAGGATGGTTAGGCGTCGCATCGCTACCAAGGAGCCTAGGGACAGTACAGTAGTTATGGGTACTCGTACCAGTATGAGTGGGATGGGATGCGATGGGTACCTAGAAACGGGTTCAGGTTGGGATTTGGCTCGCTGGGTGCTAAATTGAACGCTTCCAGACAACGCTTGCAAAGCTTCCCACATCCACCTCCATATCCACATCACATCCACATTACATCCACATCCCACCAAAAAACCCGTGGATCAACATCACGTGGTGATCTGCGGCGGAAAGGACCCTCACAGCTACCTAGAAGTAACAGCGTATTTCTCAGCATCAACACCAAAACGAGCCCTCCCTTCCACCTCACCCTGCCCGAGCCTGCGTATCTCTGAGCACTCCCACTCCCCTGTTCCAACCCCCCACCTCACCCTGCCCGAGCCTGCGTATCTCTGAGCACTCCCACTCCCCTGTTCCAACCCCCCACCTCCCCACCGGCCCTGCCGGTAGATGCGTGTGCAGACTCGTGTGCAGATTCGTGGACCCGACAGCACCAACTGTAACAAATCAGCCGCCCAAACTGCCCTGGGTCCCACGGGTTTCAGGGTAAACGAAAACGAAAAAGCCGGCACGGGCCCTGGCGAATCGGAACCACCTGATCTCGCTTAACCGTGCGACCATTGGGACTGGAACGGGTCTAACCCGCTGGGGGAGTAGGGGAAAGTCAAACGCGCCATTTGACTTTTCGACCCTTCCCTTTCCGCACTTGCCGTAAGTGAACATACCAGTACTACGAAGTATGTACTCCGTACAGTACAGACGAAGCCCATGCCCGTCTGATGATGATTCAGTCTGTTTGAGGAGGCTGCTGAAGCTGGTGCGTGCTTGGTGTGGTGCCGGGTGAGCTCCTGGGAATGGTTGGCGGTACTCAAGTACGCGTAAAGAGAGATCTGATTAGATGCTGACTCCTCGAGGATCAGGAAGATCGGTGGAATTAGAGTTTACTAGTTTGTTCTCAGTCCGCTTGGTTCACAAGTAGAGTAGTCATATTGTCATATTGAGATAGCCAGAGAGAAGGTAGGTAGCTCTAATCGAGAACAATATACTTTCGTACCTGACCCACTTGGTTTGTCGGTATGTTTATTGCCAAACTTTACAGCTTCGTTTTATTCGACTTTTTTCTTCAGACAAAGTGTGGTGGCTATGGTAGCATCACTTCCCCAGTGCTAGGTATTTAGCATAATTGGAAACACGACGGAAATTACGTGGTCCTCCTTTCCGTCTGAACCATTGGTATCATCTGTTGCAAGTTTGAGCTTATGGTACGAGTACTAGTACACTCGTAAGTTCTAGTCGAATAACCTTCATGCTCGTGCTTGTTTTATGACAAACCTTAATTCGTCACGTTTTCTAAATCCACGTGACATGTTACTTTGCTGCAGGTGCCTGCCTCTCTTGGTTGTTTATCTTGTTCATCTCATATAAGGAATGGACTTTGGTTTCGTCAAGTGCAGGTTGAAAGCATATGCCACGTGCATTGGTTCTCAGGCTATGCCCAGAAACTATGCGAATCTCCCGCGAATTCAAGGGAATAGGTAGGTTCTGCTTTAGAAGTTCAGGCAACGAAAAGATACGAATACGCTCAACTCTTAAGGTTAAACACCGAACTCTTCCTCAGAGCAGATTTCTTCGGTCGAAAGGGAATAATAGAGTGAGTTTGCCGCGGGCTTTTTATGTTATGAACAACGTTTTTTTTTTCTAGTATATATATGACCAAGTTTATAACTGTTGTAGTTGTTTCACATCCTCGATTTATAAGCCATTTATTATAAAAGCCGCTATGGGATTTATGTCACATCTCTAACATAACGCGAAAGTGGGAATAGCTACTTAAACGTAAACCAGATCCTCGGTACCCAAATAGCTAAGTAGCACGGCCACCAAAAACACTTAAATCAATTACAATATACTTCTACTTCGTCCCAGGCGAAATAAATTGTAAGTTTTTCCGGGGTTTTTACCCTGTTGCCAACCTGCGCCACCCTAGCGAACCTACAATTACTTCGCCTGGGACGAAGTATATCTTTTCACAGAATTAATTTTTTTTATATTTAACACCACTCGGTCCTCTCCTTCCTCCCCAAGTTGTAAATAGTGTTTCTAGCACGGATAATGTCCACTTCTTGGAAGAAGCTCTCGGATGTTTATACTTTGAAGTAATTACAAAATTCCGGTGGCAAAATCACTCTAAATGCTTATTCCAGATAAAGATAGGTGGAACACGAACACGAGAAACAACCTGAACAAGGAAGAGGTGTTTGGCTTATGGGATGTGAAAAGCATGCTTATGCCATCTTATTTATACATACATGTGCTAGTTCGCCTTGCAAAAATGGTATATCATGCTTTGAATCAGTCGTTCTAGTCGCGTTGCTTCCCAGTCTTCACATGTCTAAAATGTTTCTCGTCCTACGGAGATATGGTAGGAATTCACAACTTGAAGATATTTGACGAGACACTAAACTCCATGCATGAGTACTATCCTTAACCTATAGTAAAAAACTGCAAAGTTCATTATCATAGCTAGCAATAATTGTGCTTTTCATAGACATCTTGTAATCAAGCTCAGTCTAGTGCATTTAGACCTATTGGCTGTACTTGTTGCAGGGTACAACGGTTAAGACAACAATCGCTACAAAGATTTTCAACGTCATCTTTCTACGGGCTATTCACTGAGCTAATGTAAGTCCAATCAGATGAGTTTCGCGTATTGTTCTAAGCGAGATTCCCCCTGAATGCTCTAGGTACCACTGTCAATAAGCTAGTGAATTGGCTGGGCCAAAGCACTTAATATGAGTCTAAGTAAGCTTGTCACTGAATTTTCTGGTTATCGTCGCCATTGCAGAGTGAACGAGTTTAGTCAAAATGAAGTTTCTTGAACAATGAATGACTTTTGGATAGTTTGTGGTGTTGATATTCACCTGGTATTGGAAGGAAAGCTATGTTGGGATTATTACAAATATGTATCCAAAGGTTCTGCTCTCGCCTCCTAATCTTTCTCTAAAAGTAGTCGGACAGTTACTTTCTTCATACCTTTCACGATTTCCGAGTCTCAAAAACAACCCAACGGAAAATCTGTACCCCTAATTTGCAAGTAAGTGCGTCAGAAGCTGGAACAAGAAGGTCTCTCTATCCCAAATATTTGAGAAGTTATTACATAGACTAACACTACCTTAGTCCCAATACATTTACAGCCATCTGACAAAATGTGTCGGCTCTACCTCTTCAACTGTACCTGCTTCCAACAAGGAAGCGGTGGTCCTCTCGCAATACTAGGTTTCCCAAGAACAGTCGCAACCGTCCTCGTCAGCTGCGAGGACAATTCTCAAAGACAATTTAGTTACAACCGCTCAGTAGCTAATCCACCGTGTCTATCCCAGCCAGCAACAACCCTAGTCCAAGACGGTTTCTGCTCCCACTGTCTCTCTTCACGAACATGGCGCGGAGTAGGCCCTCGACCAGATACATCAATGGTCGAAATCGGAGAGCAGATCGCCACCCACGCCGAAGAGTTCTCGACAATCTTCCAAAGACATCTACGAAGTTTCGAAGCCGGCATACCTGAGATCAACCCTTTCCGATTGTCCGACCATCGGGTTCGAGATACCTTCGACTACGTCTTCCTAGCTGTCGCGAACCTCGCTTTCGAGATTTATCTCAGAGAAGCGGATGCACGAGCTCAAGGCGCGCGATATGTCCATCCAAACCGAAGAGCGATTATCGATCTGTGGAAGCACCTGGGAATCGTACAACGGTACAACATGGTCGTTGAAGCCGACGCTCCATTTCGAGAAGTCTCACCACGTAGGCCTCTTCCACAACTTCTCAAGCATGCCGAGCTTTCTAATTTAATCGAGGAGGAATGTTCTATCTGCGGCGATCCGATGGGTAGACGTCGAGAACGACGAGAAGACCACAGAGCGCTGGCAGAGTATCCATGTAAGACGCCTTGCGGTCATGTTTTTGGGTATAATTGCATCTACAACTGGATCATCGGACACCAGAATTATAACTGTCCCATGTGTCGAGAGACCTTTTCTCCATCGTTGTATCGATTTCCGGACTACGATGATGGATCGAGGATGTGGTTGGTGGTTTTGATACGGGATGTGAATATTTATCCGATGCCTTCTCCTGTATTGCCTCCTTTAAGAACGCCCTCGTTGCCTCCGTCCTTGGCGACTTCTTCATTCTCTCGAGGTGAATCGCGGAGAAATTTATCAAACTGAGTGGAGATTTCGCCAGCTGCTTCTCAGGTGTGGAGGTGTGGAGGCATGAAGTCAAAGACTAGTCTTCTTGGATGCATGTACAGAAAAATGGGAGAAGAAATCATCTAAAGGAAATGATGCTTGTGGTTGGAGGCGACATGTAGAAACAAGGAACGGTGGTACGAAACTTACATTTCTCTTTGGGGCATATGAGAGGAAAGCAAGGCTATGCTCATATATTCCAGAGGATTATCTATTTCAGAGGATTATCCATTTCAGTGGATTTGTCTAGCCATGTAGCACCAGGACAAGCGAAAATCAACAGGTCATTACATAGATTAGAGGATCTTCTAGGATCTTGTTAATAAACACATATCTTGCAAATCTTCTTTTCACTTCTGACTGTTTTGCAGTTTGTGTAAAGAGCGCAAGGTGTTGCAATTCAATACTGTATTCACAACTTAGCGGCGGACTAGTTATTAAAAGAAGATGCGGCGATACGTCCCCTCCCCACCCACGTCGTTGATTAGGAAAGGATTATAAGATCAACTTCCACCTATCTCTCCAGAATTGGAAGGTGTCCACTTGCCTCGTTGTGAAAGCAAGCATATCAGTAAATAATAGAGCGCCATGCATCCATCGGCTTTATAGGCGGCCGCCAAAACATCTAGGAGAGGAGAGGGTGTACTATACAGTATCACGATCATTTTTTGAACGGTAATGAACCAAACTACCCCTTAATAACCCGAAATCGCTTAACACCCACCACTAATCCCCACCAACCAAACAACCCTACAAAGCACACCCCACCTTTCAAAGCCCTCCTCAAATATCAGCATAAACTCACGATCAATCACCCACCTCGTCTACCTCGCCCACCTCGCAAGCGAAGCAAGAGAAGTCTAGGTTACCTTTCCTCGTTTTATTCTAGGTAACAATCTATTTCAGAAAAAGCTAGAGTTTCTGCGGTGTGAAACAATCTTGGCTCAGACTGCCTGAATCACCACGTCACGTCACGATAGAGGTCGAGATTGTTTCGTCGCTTAGGGGGTGTTTCTCGAAAAAGACAGAGGTGCTAGGCGAGCTTGGCTGTGACCGAAATAAAAATACCCGCATGTATGACAAGCAGTGGACTTCTTGAGTCTCGATATGAGTGGTAGTGTATATCATGGTGATGAATATTGGTGTTCTGAGGCTGAGGGGGACTATCGTGGGGGTGGTAGGCAATCGCTACGTTGTGTCAATACATCAATGGCAACAAAGTTGCTTTTGAAGACCGCACAGTCAGTCACCGAGTAGCATTTCAAGGGCGTAAGTACACCTATTAATAGCCGAGAAACAACAATATATGACGAGATTCAAATTCAAATTCAACTATACGATACAGTATATTACATATCGAGATATGCTACAGCTAATGTTCCGAAACAAAGACACCTGCCATGCCCATACCCTAGTTCAAGTCAGTATCACAAACATGGTCATGCGCGAGAGCCGAGGAGGAAGACTTCAAACTTACAGTGCCAACACACATCGAAGTAACAGCTATCCTCTTATCCGTTCTTCTCAGCTCGGATAGTGCCGTAACAACCTGTCTTGCACCCGTACAGCCCAGCGGATGGCCAAGAGCACTAGAAGACATCAGTATCAGCTTCCTCACAGAAACATCGAAACATTGATAACTTACATGGCTCCTCCTCTTGGGTTAACCTTATCGGGATTCAATCCCAATTTATCAACACAGTAGACTCCCATGCTAGCGAAAGCCTCGTTGATTTCAAATACATCCACATCTTCAATCGTCAAGCCCAATTTTCCAAGGATCTTGGGGATCGCATAGCTAGGCCCGATACCCATGATTCTCGGCTCGAGTCCAACAACCGTCGCACCGCAAAACTTACCTACGATGGGCTGGCCAAGCTCCAAAGCACGAGAACGCTTCATGAGGAGAAGGGCTGCTGCTCCATCTGTGATTTGCGAGGCATTTCCTCCGGTTGTAGCACTTGGCGCCCATTGTGGGAATGCTGCTCGGATTTTGCCTAGGGATTCTGCGGTTGTCCCAGCACGAACTCCATCATCTCCCTTGATAATCTTCTCTTCGACTACGCCCGTCTTTGGGTCTGTGACTTTGACTTTGATGGGAATGATTTCGTCCGCGACCCATCCCTCCTTTTGAGCCTTCTCGGCTCGTTGGAAACTTCTCGCGGCAAATTTATCCATCATCTCTCTGGTTACCCCAAAGTCCCCAGCAACGTTTTCACTAGTCTGTCCCATCGATTGTGTGTTCTGGCCTGCGATTGGATGCTTGATGATTTTCTCGCTCATCCAGGATGGTGCTCCGTCGTCGGGGCATGTGCTCATGCTCTCTGCCCCAACAGCAATACCGACATCAATTGAGCCGGCAACGATTTGATTCGCGATATTTTGAACGGCGAGCAGACCGGAAGAGCAGAATCGATTTGTGACCGAGGCAGCTGTTCCTATTGGAAAGCCTGCTGCAAGGACGGAGCATCGTGCGACGTATCCTTGGGATGGTGCGAGTACATTTCCTAAGCAGACATCTTCAACGAGATTTGGGTCGATTTTGGAACGTTCTCGTACTTCCTGATAGTGAATTAGAAGAATACTGAAAGAAGTAGGTGGTGCAAAATACCGTTAGTAAAGAGATGAGGAGTTCATCAATTCGGGTGTCTTTGAGGCCACCCTTCTTTGCTTTTGTTAATGGTGTACGAGCGGCAAAGGTAATGACCTAAAAATTGACATTAGCTTATGCTTTTCCCATTGGCTTGAGCGTGCTCACGATGTCATCCGGGCTCTTCTGCAGAAGCTGGGATTTACCCGATGTTGCAGGAGACAAATGTCCCATCACAGAAGAAAGTCGTCCTTGAGCAGCAGACATTTTGGGTTACGTTTGGACTAAGAATGTTGGTACAGAGATGAACTTTCAGAGGATCAATTAGAACAGGAACGCGGTCAAGAAGAGAAAGGTCAACCGGTGAAGTGTTTCAACAAATCGGTGGACGTGACCCGCATAATAATATACGCGGGGTACGAGCCGCGGCAGTTATCAAACCAGGTGTGTCAAGCTGTCAATTTGCTGAATGTGGGGACTACCAAGGCCCCGCATGGTAAGCCAAGAGGGCCCCGCCAGATTGGAACTGTCCACCACGGGGGCTAGCGGTAGATATCCCCGGCAAGTCCCTAAGCTATGCGTGAACCTTTATGAGCTGGACTTTCGTGTTCTCTGTTCACTTCATGCTCACTCATTCTAGGGAATTCAAACTTCAAAACTGACTAATTCTTGTACCAACGCGGAGCAAAATTCTACAGCGATTCTCACTCAAAAGATGGACCCAATACTCGGGACAGTGACGGGTGCTGCCGTGGTGGCGGCGGGAGCTTACCTTAATGCAAAACTGTCAATTGGGACTGATATGAAGCGGTTAAGGGTCGAACGAACGGTGGGAAACAGAATGGGTGATCGGATCAAGGACTTGGGCGACAAATGTTCTTTCTATGGCATGTTTGAAAGAGCCGATCCAAATGTGGAATTCTTGTGGTAAGCCAAAAAGCCCCCATCTCGAACTAATGAAGAAACTAATCATATTTTAATCAACAGGTTTGAGCACCGCATTTGGACATATGGGGAAGTCAAAAAAGGTAGACCTTGAGCCAAAACCCCACTTGACGGCACTGAAGCTAACCTTGAAAAAGATGTTGACAAATTCGCTGAGTTTCTGGCGAGCGAGGGCATCAAAAAAGGGGATTTCGTGGGGGTGTTCATGAGTAACTCCCCAGAAATGGTGGTTGCAATCCTTGCCTTGTCAAAGCTTGCTGCCATTGGGGCGTTGATCAATATAAATCTTCGAGGTTTGTATACATTAAAGTATGGTAACATTTCCCTGCTAACGAGAGTTAGACGCAACATTAAAGCACTGTATGAATCTTTCAACTGCCCAAATAGTAATCTCAACACCAGATCTGGCCCAGTTTATCGAGGATGACGTACGACATTACTCACTAAACATGTCGTCGTTTAATTCCGTGGCGATGGAACCGAAAGATTCAATAAGGTTTATCAACTTGGACGACTTACCAACCCCACATGGTGTTACCCCTGCTGCATCTTCCACCATTCAAGACATTGCAATCCTCATCTACACATCCGGAACGACAGGAAAACCCAAAGCATGTGCAATCAAGAATTTTCTGGTGATTGTCACTTCTACACCTCTGACCCAAGATCTGGACGATGTCAATAAGTACTTCCCTCTCCGGACATACTCACCACTTCCATTATTCCACGGCACTGCCATCTTTACGGCTTTGAGCTACAGTCTTGGTACCGGCTCTACCTTCTGCTTAGCTCGAAAATTCTCGACGTCTCGATTTTGGAAGGACGTGACCGACTCAGGAGCCACTCGTATCTTGTACGTTGGCGAATTATGTCGATATCTAGTCAACGGACCCACAACGCCATACGATAAAGCACACAAGTGCATCGTTGCATCAGGGAACGGTCTGAGAGGTGAAATTTGGAACAAGTTCAAGGAGCGATTCGGTATCCCAGAAGTTCGGGAATTCTATCGATCAACGGAAGGAGTAGTGAAATTCGACAACTTCAACACTGGTGCTTGGGGTGTCGGCAAAGTCGGATTTTCTGGCCCAATCAAACGTTTCTTGGAGAAAGACACATATATTGTGCTCGTCGACCCCCAAACCGAAGCTCCATATCGGGATCCCAAGACGGGTTTCTGCGTTAGAGCAAACTTGGACCAAGCGGGGGAAGCTATTGGGCGGGTAAGAAATAGGGCTCTACTTATTGAGTATCTTAACAACCCCTCGGCTACGGAAGAGAAGATTATTACGGATGTTTTCGAGAAAGGTGATATGTTCCAGAGAACAGGCGACTTGGTGATTCAGGATGAAGATGGATGGGTACGATTCCACGACCGAATGGGCGACACTTTCCGGTGGAAGGGTGAGAATGTGAGTGCGGGAGAGGTGAGAGACCATCTGGCAGAACTACCGGGTGTTATCGATGCTGTTGTGTATGGAGTGAAACTTCCAAGGTAAATGCTCCCCTTCGTGTGTCTAACACGCAAACTTTGCTAACGATACTTGTAGTTATGATGGCCAAGCCGGTGCAGCTGCGATCACATTAGATACCCAATCTGAAGGACCCTTCATGGCGGGTCTTTACGCCGGACTCAAGAAGACCGGACTTCCAGCCTACGCAATGCCACGGCTTGTAAGAATCACTCCACAGTAAGTTGTCACAAATCCCAACCCCTTATGTCTATAGAGTGTTGACATGGTATGACTAGAATTGAAGAAAATGCGACCTTCAAGAAATCGAAGGTCGATCTGATAAAGAAAAGCTGGATTTCGAGCGATCCGGGAAATGCAAAGGATAAGCTTTACTGGCTCAATGGAACTGTGTATGAAAAGTTGGACAGTGGGAGCTGGGGTACGATCGAAACTGGAAAGGCCAAGTTGTGAAGAAGAAGTAATTGGATTGGTCTGGAAGCATAGTCAGGAGTTGGGAAAGGATGTAGAATGTATATCAGTCGCAATTGGTCATAGGTCACCAAGAGACGTAAGAGTCTGTATGTTTTGTTTGTTCGACTTTGAGCTCAGCAACTTATGTCGGATAATCTTGAAAGCTACCTACAGTTGGATTCCACTCCTCTTATTCTGCGGGAATGCACTTGCAGAGAAGGGTGAAAAAATTGAGGCAACGCTCTCGTGGCCATAAATTTCTCAAAGCTGCGCATGCAATGCTGTAGCCTGTAGACATTTGCACTTCTAAAAAGAAAGCAATTCGTTCCTCACGAGGTTGGAGGGCTCTTTCTAGAATCAATCACTTCATGATCGTCATAATTCGACAGTATACACTCAGATATTTTCCAACATCAAACCATAGGATATATCTTGGAAAGAGTTGAGCTGGAAGCGAGCCCTCAAGAGCATGCCAGCGGGTCACGTGTGACGAGAGCTGGCGCGGGAAGCCTGAGGTCCACCTGCTGGAACCCGACCCGACAATCCCTCCCCTGCCACGGCTTCCCATTCCCATTCTCATGGCTGCCCCAAGAATAGCGGTCACTCAACCAATCTGGTGATCAAGCCCACGTTGGCAACGCAGCTCCCCCAACATCGTCGTCGAGCAGGCTGAGACCGGAAAATCGGTCTTTACGTCTTGACTCGTACCCGCGTACTCGTACAATCGCAGTGCGAGTGGGATCCTGGCGCAGCAATTGCGGTCCTTATCCCTCTCTTGAGCCCTTCTTACTTACCGTGAGGCGCGGATGCAGTTCATTTGTGCAGCTTCGAACACCAGACCTCACCATATTGAACGAAGAAGCACAGATCAGGGAAGCGGGTAGCTGATCGCAAACACAGCATCTTGGTGCTCAATTACACACAGTCTCTCGCAACTGTAGCTAGCTTCTGCGACAAGAACAACCTTTCCTTCTTCTACCGAATCACCTCTTGCCTCCACAACTGCACGCACACCACCAAAGCCCAGTTCCTACTTCTGGGCTCGAATCCCCCCTCTTGGAGCTTTTCCCTCCTCCACCCAGCAGTCCCTATCCATTATGAAAGCCAGGCACATCCGCGGGATGACCCCAGTATTCGATACCTCAGCTCCGCACCTAACTTGACACGCAACTTTTTCGGCAGGGCCAGCGAGGCGACAATATATTTCTCATGAGCGTAGAACAGCAGGTGGTAAGAGTCAGACTGGGGGCTTGTAGCTACATCACGGATCCGCCTATTATCAATCTCACTATTGCCCAGTTTGACCGATTCCCTTGACTTGAAGAAACTCTGGCCCTGACAGTTTCAAGGAGTGCACATTGTGGTCTTGGATATGTGCGGAGTTTGGCTATTTCCCAAGGTACCGATATACACAGACAAGATTCTGACGAATTTGGCAGAATTGGATTGCGCAGGGACGAGCTGCTACATAGATGGGACAATCGTATCGCAAATTTTGGGCTTTGATGTGTTATTATATTGCTCGTATCGCTCGCCAGCATCATCTGAGCGCATGTGGCATATAATATTGACCGAGGGACGAGACTGATCGTGGCATGTTATAAAGCACTCCAGGCCCGTCGAGCCAACATACAGATGCATACTAGGATGAGACTGAGGGCGAAAGATTCTTTCTGTTAAAGGATGAGGTGGAAGACATTCATTTCCTCCAAGGTAACCAAGAGACGGCGATGTTCTCTGCGAGTGATCTGAAAGCTGGACTTAAAGAGGTTGACAACGATTGGAAACCACTGCCGATTCCTGCCAGCACCTCAAAGTGAGATATCATCAGCCGATGGAATCAATTGGATAACCGAGCTGCATCCTTTGACGCCACGAGAGCGACTGGTAGAGAGAGTATTACCAAGCAAGAATGCTATAGAAGTAGAGTTTTCATCTGTTCATTGTAATTTTCGAGTTTATTCCTGATCACATTTTGCCAGCAGTTTTTACATCCATTCTCGAGATATATGGACAAGCGTCAAACCCCCACTTTTCCTGTGTATAATTTTGTTCGTCCCCGTTTGTCTTTTGTGTTGAATCATTTTTTTCATTTTTGCCAATATCCAATTCAAGAACAAAGTGGCGCCAGATCAAAGATTCGTTGCATGTCGCACTTCTGTGGCGGTGCTTGACTGTGGAGTCATGTCCTCGAAATTTTTCGAAAAAATGAGGCTTGTGAGACTAGAGCGTTTGTTGCATATCGCAAGAATTGACGCCTGGGCGCCTGGGGCTCGTTCCAAGTTCAAAGACGCTTTGATTATGACCTTTATTCACATTCTTTTCCACGTTTATATATTTCAATACGTTTTAATGTCGCCATAGTTGGTAACAGATTTTTGTTGTTCGGGAGAAATATATGAGAGACTTGCAAGGTTACAGTTACTTCCACTTTGCTTCTACTTATTCCAGAGCTATCGAATTGACCAATGTTCCAAGTCCATGACTGATCCAAACTCGCAAATCCGCGCCTTCAGTCAGGTATGCGGGTGGTTTATGACTATGTCCAATACCAGCTGGCGTACCTGTCAAGATGACCGTACCCTTTGGTATTGTAGTACCGACAGACAAGTACGCAATGATTTCAGCGACGGAAAATATCATATTCTCCGTCTTGCCATCTTGCAGTGTTTTACCACCCAAGACAGTTTTTAGCAGCAGAACAGATGGGTCTGGGATATTCTTCGTCGATACCAAAGTTGGACCAATGGGACAGAAACCATCAAACCCTTTACAATATCCCCACTGTGAGGTTCTGGGTTGAAGACCTCGGGAGGTTACGTCGTTGGCGGTCATGTATCCTAATACATAGTCCAGCGCTTCAGCAGATGTGACATTCTTACAGTCTTTGGAGATGACTAGGGCGAGTTCTACTTCGCCATCTGCTCCTTCGGCCGCGGCGGGGGGGATTAGTATTGGAGCTGTGGGGGAGTTCAGGGTGGATGCTGGTTTCATGAAGAGATCTGGGTTTTCTGGAAGGGAGAAATTTAGTTCTGCCTATGAAATCGAGGTTAGTTACTTGTCTTGCTGTTTGGTACTTATTTGGGTACTTACGGCATGGTCTTTGTAGTTCAGTCCTATGCATCGGATTGTTCCTACTTCTTGCGCCGAGACAGGGGAAAGTAACTATACAGTTGTTCAACAACTACATTCATACATTTCGTCGATGCTCAACGAACCTCTTTTATAGTTTTCACTTCCCCGGTGAAGCTTGCGGGAATGTCTAATGCGGACTTGGTGTCGAGGACTTTGACGAGGACTTCTTGCTTTGCGAGGATGGCGAGTCCAACTTGAAGATTCTTAGTGAGACATTGTGGGTTTATTATTGGGGGAGTTAATAATACCGTCGATTTCTGGGTCTACGGGCTCACCACAATATTGTGCGTTGTCTGTTGCGATGAAGCGGACTAGACGGCCCCAGGTCTGGATTTGTGTGTTAGTCTTTGGAGGAAAGAAGGTGGCCAGAAATATATTCCAGGCGGTCTGAGAACTGGAAACCCAATTTTTCTAATTACGAATCATTGGGAGCATTTGGGAAACTGCTCGTGAGCATCTTAAGACCTTTCTTTGGGACTTACTGGAATTGACATATTGGAATGAACTCAGTACAGCACTATCTATACGTGAAATCTTTTGCGAAATTGCTGTATGGCATGAGAAAATACTTGACTTACCTTTTCGCCAGATTTTCAACATCCATTTATGCCTCTTGAAATCTATCACTCTTGAATTGGTAATTTTCGGTATGTGGAATGCTTACGTTGAGGTTGGCCGCCGTATCACAAAGGATGGGGGTATCGTCGGCCAAGGTACCGACGTAGTGCGGGGCAGGAAAGGGAGATCGACCGGTACAACGGGCATGGGAAGTCTGTAAAGTGGGATTTTGGAACCATGTTGACTGGGGGGGGTAGCCTATCATACATCTCGAATGCCTATTCATGGCTTACATCCGACTGTGAGACATATCTGTCTTGTGGAGCCTCGAATCATCGATGATACTGAGAGGGAAAGCAGGTTATCGGTTCTTTTTTCCTGTCGAGATAAGCACAGCTGGTCGACTTTGGGTTACCATGAACCACACACGGTCTGACAAATTGGGCCGGGGGGTGTCCTCGTATAAAGCTGGTGGGTAGGTGGGTTGTGCCCGAGCGATTGTGTGACTTTTTCTATTACTTTATCTTCTGGGATGTTGTGGAGAAGAGGGGATTCGAGATTGATGAAATACACTACGTAAGAGTGAGAAGGGTACCTACAATACGACTTCGTGTCTTTAGATTTACACTCCGTTGGTTCGATATTCAACATAATCATGATGGAAGCTTCCATCAAAAATGAAAAGGTGGATGGGATCACGCCTCAGACTGATGTCGAAATCGGCCCTGTCATCGATCCCGCGAGGGAGCGAAAGCTAATCCTGAAACTCGACTTGTTTATTGCTCCAGTGTGTACTCTCATCTTCCTAGCTGCTTACTTGGATCGGTCAAATATTGGCAATGCGGCCTCGGCTGGAATGACGAAAGACCTGAATATGGACGGTGGTCAACTTGGAAGTAAGTCGTTTCCTATAGTCAAATGCAAAATATCAACTGACGCCAAAACAGATGCCATAACCCTCTTCTACGTCTTATATGTCTCCGCAGAAGTTCCTTGCTCGCTTGTGTTGAAGAAATTCCATCCTAGTGAGAACCTCAAGAGCCGATTCTCTTAAGACTCTCGAACTAATCATGTTTTCAAAGGTCGTCTAATACCAGCTCTCATGTTTTGCTGGTCTATCGTTCTTATCGGCATGGGATTTATCCAGACTGCGAACCAACTGTATGCTTGTCGCCTCCTCCTAGGTCTCTTCGAGTCCGGAATGTTCCCATGTCTCGCTCTGTACCTGAGCACTTTCTATCTCCCAGCCGAACAAGCAGTCCGCGTCTCCTACCTGTTCGTCTCAGCAGCCTTATCCGGATCCTTCGGTGGACTTTTCGCTTACGCGCTCCTCAAAATGGACGGCGTAGCCGGCCTCGAAGGTTGGAGATGGCTGTACATCATCGAAGGCTGCGTCACAGTTGGCATTTCAATAGCCATAGTATTTCTCCTCCCGGACAACTTCGAAAGCGCCTACTTCCTCAACGAAGAAGACCGCGTCCTCATGCGCATCCGCGCCGATCTCAATGCGCGCTACAACGGCAAACCCGACTTCGAATGGCGCGAAGTGAGGAAAGCACTCACCGACATGAAACTCTACATCAGCTGCTGGTCCCAATTCTGGGGGGACATCTGCCTGTTTGGAATCTCCTCTTTCCTACCGCTGATCATCAAAGGCTTCGGATACGACACGGTGACGACGCAACTTCTCACCATCCCGGTCTTCGCCTGGGCTTCTGCGGCGTACCTCTTTGTTTCCTGGCTCTCGGATCGTTATAAGCGACGGTATTTCTTCATGGTGCCCGCGGTGTTGCTCTCGGCTGTGGGATATGCGGTCAACCTGGGCGTTTCGGAGCAGAATAGGGGAGTGCTGTATTTTTCGACCTTCTTGATTGCGCCGGGGATTTATATCATTGTGGGGATTAATTGTACGTGGTTGCTTAACTCGCATGCGGGGTATTATAAGAGGGCTACGGCGATTGGGATGAATCAGGCGCTGGGAAATACGTCGGGTATTGTTGTGAGTTTCCCATGTTTCTTCTTCTTTCGCGTGATTGGATCATAAATCTTCCTGTTTTCTTGTGCTGAGTCGTATGTAGGTTGGACAGATCTTCAAAACGACGGTGAATGGTAAGTACCTTTTGGGATTGAGCTTCTCGCTTGGAGCGGTTTTGCTGGCGGGTCTTGGACATATGGTTCTTTACTTTCATTTTTCGAGGGAGAATAGGAGGAGGGATGGGATGGATGATGAGAAGAGGGAGGATGAGATTCTCAATGGGAAGGGAGGGGATTTTCATCCGGATTATAGGTATGCTTTATAGAGGCTTTGCTTGGTGGTGGCACAGTTAGTAATTAAGGCGTGTATTGCAATCAGTATGTTCCATTGTTTTTATAATGAATTGCGCGATGATAAGTGCATTACAAGTCAGTTGCGCCATATTGGTATAAAACTAGCTGTCAGGAAGCTAGCGGTCGTTTTGACTCGAACATGAATAAAAGGGCATGGATGAAATGGTCAAAATAGGGGTTTTTCGTAGATCCATCATTTAAGCCTACAAGAAAATATAGTGCCAGAGGACCACTTCAGTTACATGGCTCACAAGAAATACAGATACACACAAAGTATCTACAGCTCTAATACTCTATACAATCAAGTTCCTAGAGAAAACCCCCTAGTAGAAACGAGATTGATCAATGACACACCCCACAGCATTCTAAGCAGCGTTGATATTGCTCTTGGTCCTAGCCACCTCAGAACTAGCATTACAAATAATAAGGATCATCCGAATCAATATATGGGCGGAAGGAAGGATGATTTACTGGGTCAATAGGTCAAAACGGAATGCTCACGAATACTTGTCTGGTTTTATAGTGTGGTCCTCTTGTCCTAATACTGCGGCTCACGGCTGTTGTAGTTGCCACAAAACCTTGTACGACGGACGAAGGCAATCTTAAAGGCACCCGAAGTTCGAGTAAGTAAATTGTTAGATCGTTTAGTCCTGATAGAAGAAACTTGGACCCTCGAGTATTCGGTGAGAAAATAATCGCTGTATAACCATAGTAAGCGCTAGAAAATAGCTGGTGACACCTTCGGTTAGGATTAGATAAGACCAAAATAGCTTGAGCTGTTCCATGAAGATTCCACTGGAGATGCCCTAGACGTGAAGACAAAGTATCTTCATATTAACTTACTCTGATAATAGTTGTTGTGTGCTACCGAAAAGGCGAATAAGCGTACTTGTACAAATAGTACCAGCGAGCCGCTTGAGAACCACTGAACCAGCCTTTCTTGTCTCTCAGGGGGAATTGAGGGTGATATACAGTACTAGTCAACTGATATCCGCCACCCTGTCAGTTAACACCTAAAATCTCGTATATACGTACTTTTAAATTATGTATAACTTTTGCTATAGTATATAGAAAGTTTTAAGATTAATTTCTCTAGCTTATAAGTACTCTAGATATAATATACTAGAATATACTTAGACCTAGTACAAAGATTCCTAATAGGATAGGTTTAAAGTAAAGGTATCGGATTTCGGCCGGATTTTGGTAGTCTTTTAGTGTGAATCTGAGAATTTAATTTTTAGTACTTACTTAACCCTCTATAAAACGTACTCTATAGTGTCTAGCGTCTAAGTAAATAGTCTAAAGTCTTTATATTGCTTATGTAGAGCTCTAATAGAAGGGATCTTATAATTGATAACCTAATACCTATTTAAAAACTAAAGTGTTCCTCCTAACTTTTGGTGTAAAAACAGGGCTCAGCGGATATCAGTTAACGCCGACTGTACCTGTGCTTACGAAGGTTTTGATGTATGAATTCAGCGCCCCTCTCTGGTCGTATATGCACCTGACCTTGGATGCATTGGATTTTACATCGTAGGCCATAAGAATGCAGTCACCATCATGATAATTGTTTCCTTGTAGTTGTCAGTATCTCTTGGTGTGTGGTTTTGTAACTGCAAGTGTTGGTTTCTCCCACAACCTCGCTTAATTACACAGGGGCATGTCACATGATATGACAGATCTGTCTAGAAGTGAAGAGACAATATAGAGCGACTGTATTAAGATTTCGACCTAAGTAGCAAAGGAATTATTTCTGAAGCTACCAATGAACCTGAACCTTCAGACTAGGTCGTCTTGAAAGCATCGAAAATTCGAAATCTACGGCATAAATGTCCACAGGCAGCAGGGGCGGATATTGCTAACTAGTACACCTTCAAAACCAATGCTCCTTGAATCCACACTAGGACTATTGAAATATTCTCAGCAGACTCGTCCACGATATTCAGGAGACTTTCTGGATCACATAAGTCACACGAATAGGCGACAGTATTCACTCCTTATCAGCGCAGAGACTTTGAGAAAATCTAATGACAAATCACTCACACCCCTGATCTTGAGATGGAAGCGATAATTCAAGCTTCTTAAGTCATTATGCAAGTCTCGATGATACGGTTTACTTCACCCAAACCACCAACGAAAACATAGCCCGACCTGGGATTTTGTTCCAGAGGATGGGAAACGGTAGTATACATAGCACCATGTCTTCATCATTCGCGTTGATCACTAGCTTGCCGCAGTCTTCGCCAGATTGAAATGTTCCAACTGCCTTTTCTGTATCTGAAAATTGCGGCATTGTGGTTGGCTCTTTGAATATACCTACTATCATAAGTCCTGCCGTATTTTGACAGATAATAAGTATCTTCTTTGAATAGAACTGCATTTTCGATAGGCCACGGGCATTATGCCTGTGTTAACGTGTTGCTCCTCACGAAATGTCACCGCAATTACACTCTGCCAGAAGCTCTTCCGGTTGATGTCGAATGGTGGGAGTTGGATTGTTGTTTGACGCTGTAAAGGTTGGGAAAGGAGTTGTGGGTTGGAGAGCGAGTCAATGTAATGGTTGAGAAAAGGTATGTGGTACCCTTGCTGTGGTCAAATCCTCCGTGTCACATCCTTACTTTCGCGTAGACTCGATGGAGTATAATGTTTGTACTCTCGTATACCCCTTCGATTCTCTGGCTCTTTCTGGATTAAGTGACTTTTACGATTTGGAATTTGTAAATATATATTATTTACTACACTTGACCTCCTAGTACATCACGGTGATACTGAGGAAGATAGGGGTTACAGTACATGACCAGAAGGGAGAGACTTAAGTGGTGTGGCCATGCTGCCCATACATTGAGTAATATGAAGAAGTATTAGAGAATCTTCGAGAGATCCAAGCATAGCACCTACCCTTATACTAGCATATCCACTGTAGTCACTACTGCTCAGCTCCCCCATTCCAACAAATCCTCTACACACCCAACGTCTCCGACAAACTCTCGATATATCCACATCTCTTCAAAAGCTTCTCCTTCATCACCTGAATCCTCAAAGCCTCCGATGAAAGAGCCGGTTCAGCCATCTCTCTAAACTCAAGAATCTTCTGTCCATCCAACTCTCCCATCCATCCCTCATTCTCGTACGCCGCTTTATACTCAGGATCCATCACAGAAACAGGACAAGTACCAAGCGGGCCGCCAATAACCTGAATCACAAAGCTCTGCAACTTAGAAAGATCTCTTCCATTTCCGAAAGCTTCCGGCCAGGTCTCAAATCCCTTTCCTTTGCTGGGATCTTCTGCGATGGGATTTCCTGTATATGCGAAATTGATAAAACTCCTTGAGAAACGCTCCGACAACTCTTTATCTGAGGCTGAAACCTCGCCCTCGGGGAATAGACCGTTGAAGATGTAGTTTGTATCTGATCCATGGGGGATACTGATATACGGCATTCCCGCACCGTGAAACATGGGTGTCAAAATACTTTGATTCAGAGAATACAAGCGGACAGCATCGAAATTCGGATCGAGTGTAGCCCGCGTCTGTTTTGACATCTCGTAGCCGAAATTGATTGATGAACATGTGAAAAGGAGGTCTCTGAGAATCCGCGAGAGACGGAAGAAATGGACCGAGATTTCGGGATCTTGGGGTGTCTTTCGGTTTTGGTAGTTATTCAGTTCTTCCTCAAAGGAAGGTACTGGGTATAAGTCCAATAGATGAGATATTTGATCTGCCGTTAGAGCTGCTGAGAAGGTTTTCAGAGCCTTCGCTATGTCTCCTTCAGTTTGGATTAAGTGACCTGGTCCAGCGTTTGTGGCCCCATCTTCTTGCGTCCATCCCAAAACCATGCGAATACCTAAGAAATAGTAAGAAATGCGTCCCTAAATCGAAGAATAGACAAACCTTTCACAAATCTACCTGCACGAACCAATTTCGACGGACTATCCGGCAGAAAATCATCATCGACAGATGGAACGAAAGTAAACAATCCAGCTGGAGGAAAGTTGGAGACCGAATATTGAAGTGCAGCATGAAGAAGTTCTTGCATCGGAACCGCTCGTAAGCACTCCACCAGTTTCAAATCCGGCAGTTCGGCACATCCAGCCTCCTTTCCTACAGCAGCTGTGTGTAGCGCCGTCACCCTGCTTGTCATATTCAAAGACGTTCCAGGAGGTCCTGACATGACCCAAGCCTGTTGGAACGGCACTCCCTTCTCTCCTCCATATACCATGGTCTGCAAAGAGATAGATGTTGCCCCAGC
Organism: Hymenoscyphus fraxineus; assembly: GCA_900184765.1. Taxonomy (NCBI): domain Eukaryota; kingdom Fungi; phylum Ascomycota; class Leotiomycetes; order Helotiales; family Helotiaceae; genus Hymenoscyphus; species Hymenoscyphus fraxineus. The sequence continues at coordinate 2,346,672 of LT855414.1, read as the reverse complement.
ACTCAAACCATAAACAGTGATGCGATCTGGATCACCTCCAAAATCCTGGAAATGAGCTTGAATCCACTCCAGCCCCAAACGCTGGTCTCTCATTCCAACGTTCAAAGACTTTTGATCCTTCAGCAGAGGCAGGCGTGCAAATCCAAAGATCGTGAGTCGATAGTTAATCGCTGCAAAAATGATCGGTTTCCCATCCATGAGAGATAGTTTAACCAGATTGTGAGGATCGGTATGAGGGTCATACGCCGAGCCTTTCACCACACCTCCTCCATGAATCCATACGACAACAGGTATCTTGCTTTCTTGCGTCAGATTCAATCCCTCAGGTCGTGCTATCCGAAGATGGAGACAATCCTCGCTCATCTCTGTCGTCTCAGAGAAGTACGGTGGCATGGCAACCTGGTGTTGAGGACATGAAGGACCAGGATTTTTGGCATCGATGATTGTATTTCCCAGAGGATCATATGGCTCAAGAGGAGCGAACCGTCGCTCTCCGGAGGTATCATGTGCATATTTGATATTTTGAAATTGTTCGACTGAATCGGAGACAGTTCCACGATATGTCACTCCGGTTTTGTCAATTAAAATAGAGGGTTCCGCCCATACAATAGTGAGATGGTGGGAAGCGAAGATTAAGAGGCATGATTTAAAAAACTTCATTATATTTGCTTGGGGTAAGTACACAGTGATTGGAAGATAGTAAGACGTGAGGAGGGCACAATTTCAAACTCCCAAAATGACATGGATGTTCGCCACAGGCGTTGGACTTATGTTGGTGATCCTGTAAAAAAGGGGCATAGCAGAGACCGCCCCCAAGTGAATGCCCGTACACAAAGATATTGAAGATACAAAAACCTCAATTCATATAGATAGAGAACTTGTTAACTTCATTTGCTTCTCACAGTCCATGTACTTACTCTACTACAGCAACAGACAAAAATACCACCCACCTAACCCCTCCCTAACAGAATAACTACCTAGGTACAGTACTTACAACATACCCCTCATCCTCATAAATCCCCACTACTCATAGAATCTCATACACACTCTCCAACATTCCAAAAACCCAAACCCAATTTCCAGCAAACTACACTAATCCCCCCGTACCCACCAGACCAAGCCTTCATGCCCCTCACCTCTCTCACTCTTACCTCTCTCAAAACAAAAAGATCATCACTTATTTCTTAACCCCAACCAATCAAGGCCCATGATCTAGGATCAAATAACGAAAACTAATAAAAACTTAGGAATGAAATCAAATCATGAAATAAAAAACGTAAGCGCAAGCGATAGTACAGGCATTTCTAGTATATCTGTGAGTCCATGTATGATACGACGTTCGAGCATCATAGTACAGTATTAGCATTTGGAAGAAGGGGGGATGCAGGGGAAAGGGGTGGTTTTTACATGTAATCTTACTGCCTTTTCAGGCGCGGGCGAGATGGATTTGAAAAGAAGAGGCTAGTCTAACCAAAGTAGACAATCTAAGCAAAGCGGGTTTTTATCTTTCGTTCGTCTGATAAATATTCCACTTCCCGCCACTAAATCTTTTCGTTCCGTAAGCTATTGTGGCCCAGTACATAGGCAAATTGCTATCTTTCCATTAAAAANCCCCCCCCAAGTTCCGTTTACATGCGTTCCACAGGAGACAGTCCCAATAAACGCATACCATTATTCAACACAATACGAGCGGCATCGTACAACGCCATGCGAGCCTTCATCAACTCTGGCTCACTGCCTACGATGCGGAGGTGATCGTAACTCGAACTTAAAGCATGTGTCATCTTGAACAGGTAGGTGAGCACAGTAGTTGGCTCCAACGTCTTCAAGGTGTTTTGCACAACGTCTGGGTATTGAGAGATGACACGGATCAAGTTGAGAGCATGAGACTCGGTAAGAAGGCTTAGGTTTGCGGAAGCAACTTCTTCCGTAGAGAGTCCAGCCTTTCGTGTGATAGAACACAGTCGAGCGTGAGCGTATTGAAGGTATGGACCAGTGTCTCCCTCAAAAGACGTCATGGCATCCATGTTGAACTCATAGTTGTTGATTCTAGAGCCCATATGTTAGTAAAGGTTCGCGATTGTGAAAATGAGTGCAAAGCCTACCGTTTTCCGCTCATGTCCTGGACCATAACAGAGCTGATACCAAGAATGTCGGCTGTTGCTAAAGGATTCTCAACTTGCTCATACTTGGCTTGATTTTTCTGCATCACTTCATGCATCTTCTCGCCTACATCTCGCAAGATATCATCCAAAAATTTGACAGTACCCTTTCGAGTGCTCATTCCCAAGACCATACCAAAGTTGATATGCTGGACTTTCTTAGCGAGATCTTTATAGCCCATCAACTCGATAATCTTGAAGAGTTGTTTGAGATGAAGATCCTGTTGTGATGCTACAACGTAGATCATATGGTCGAAATTGTACTTCTCCACACGTTGTAGCATTTCACTGATATCTCGGGTGAGATAAAGTGCAGTGCCATCCTTCTTTTTGATAATCGGTCGCTCGAGACTTTTGCCAGCCTTTCCTTCGACGTGCTTGGTGAAATCTACAATTATGGCCCCTTCAGATTCCTCGGAAACACCCATCTCTTCCATTTTCTTGCCGGCCTTGTCCATGTTTTCTTGCTTTACTTGACTTTCACCAGAGTAGTCGTCGAAGTGGATGTTCAATCGAGCATAAGTCTCTTTGTAGCGTTTGATGCTCAACTCTCGGAATCGCGCCCACTGCTCAATGGCTTTCGCATCGTTTTCTGTCATAGCTTTGAAGTATCGGCGAGCTTGCTCGTCCAATCCTTCATTTTCAATATGCGAAATGTCTTTTCCCGCTTCTTTCAACGCCTTCATCTCGTCCTTCTCAGCAGCCAGATCTTTTGAAATTGCAACGTAGATTTGGAAGAGATGGTTGATTGGATCGGCTTGCAGTGCTTCTTCGCTGCCATACTTTTCAAATCCCAGAGCCAGCAATCCGTATTGTTTACCCCAGTCTCCAAGGTAATTGATTCGGACAACATCCCAACCTGCCGCCTCGTATATGTTTGACAAGAAACCACCAATAATTGTACTTCGAAGATGGCCCGCGTGAAATGGCTTGGCAATATTTGGAGAAGAGAACTCGACAATCATTCGTTTGCGCCCTTTCGATGGATCCTCTGGGTCCTTTAAGCCTATAAATTGATTTTGTCCAAAAACCTTTCCTCGGGTGAGGATGGATGGTATCAGAAGCTCCGCTAGCTTGTCGACCTTGAAAAAGAATTGTAGGAAGGTGCCCTGGCAGGTTGGCTTGTGAACCAGTGGGGACTCGGGAAACTACAACAAGTTAGAAGAAGAAGTCTTCGTGTAGGCAGACCAAAGCTACCTTCTCAATCCACTCCGCCGCCAATTCTCCAGGCTTCTTCTTGCCCTTAATTCGCAAAGCAGGCACAGGCAACACCAAGTCTCCCTTTTCTAGTGTTTGCGTCCATTGTAGGGCGGGGTAGATGATGCTGGCGTCGACTCCAGTGATTTCGGTCAAGATGGATGTCAGATGTGCTCGGTAGACGTCAACGGTGTTGATCTCCGGAAAGCAATTGGCGTATTTTGGTAGGGGCTCCTTTAGACTCAGCGACGTGAGTTTATCCGCCAACGAGGTGGTTGTGGCCGCCATGGCGTGGGTTTGCCCAAGTGGTAGGCGCGTTGAAAAACGGTGGGCTGCGTGTGTGACTCTGGAAAACTGAGGCGATCGTGGACGAAGTCTGTGTCGTAATACTCGTGCGAGGGAGGAGGGAAAAAGAGAATTCATGAAATGGAGATGAGTGGTGGGGTGAAGCGGGGAGATTTCTGAAGAGGCTGCCGCGGGTGCAGGTGTAGGTGTGACTCAATTCGCTATGCTGTGACTCCCCTCATCATAGGTACACTGCACTGCGAATTCTCAGCCTTGTAGATACCCCACCCTATTACTCAAGTAATTGATCCTTATTGGTTGTGTGGTTTTGCTGAACTTCTCCCTATTGACAGCCTTGGAAGAAAAGCAGCAGAAAATCCTTTCCTATTAGCGCAACTTGATCTAAAATACTTGGTTATTCCATTCGTTCAAAGCAACCAAAATGATTGGATAACATTTCTTGTACTACAATATTTTTTGGAAGCAATTATTCTATATTATCAGAAAAATTCTTTAGAATAATTCAATAAACGAAATCAACTTACGCAAAAGAGAAGGATCTCTGCCACTTTTCTTTCCACTGGGTGCTTGCTTATGTAAGAAATGTGGGGTAAGGTATATCAACCTCCTCTTTGAAACAGAGACAACACCATTAACAAAACATCCACCATGGATAACACAAGCAAATCCTGCACCTAGCTGCTTTTTAAGAACAATCAAGTTGATTCAAGTCATTCTCAACTATCTACAAAGCATGTCGTCTTTGCGGGCGACACCTACCCTTCACGATTCGCCATCAGAGCCTTATAAGAAACAACTACGCGATCGCTGTGTATGGTGTACCCGTTCCATGATGCACAAGCAAGCTTAGAGTAAGTCAGATTAAATTTGCTCAAATAAAGCCATACTTGAAAGAGAAACATCCGTCAGCCCGTTGTTCTGTTTTCCCTTGAATTTCCTTCCTATATCCCAATCCATGCCCTTGACGATTTCCAATTTGTCCTGTTTCCCAAAGATCCCACTCATGAAATGCAGGTATGATGTACCTTCCACAAAAAAAGAGTAATAGCGCCTGATATTTTGAAGCCAAAATGCCCAATTCCACGCGTTGCGTCGTACATCCAAATCGTCAGAAACTAATAATGAACAGAAACGCCGAAATATAAGAATCCTCCCAATCTATATCCAAATCCCAATGGATTTTTATCGTCGTGGTCGTGGTCGTGGACGTGGACGTAATGCACACCTCCATTCCTCCTCGGTCACATTAGAATGAAGGGACTGGTTGACCGTCGTCCCTCAAAACTCGCAAGAAGGACCTTTCCTGTGCGTCTGTTCCAATTAGCGATGGTCTGTCATAGCGGCAGGTTGAATCACTTACTCGGCCTGACACGGGTTGAGGCACCGCTTTCGACGGTGATAGAGTGAGTATCAACATACTCACAAGCCGTCACAACACCATCAGGTGACGAAGCCTGCGAGTAATCCATTCGCATCAAAGTAATCCGGATGCGGTAACGGCCAGGCTCGTGGATGACCAAATCAGGAAAGTAGAAATACGCACGATCTGCTGAGCCAGTATCAGGCAGTGGATGTGCCGAGTCAGTGGGATTTCCGCCCAACTGATTATAGAGCGTCTCTCCAGAATCTTTGTGGATGAGCGTTGCAACGGCCCAAATATGGTTGAGCTCCCCAAAGATGTTGTACTCAGTGGTAAGTCTAGCAGCAACAGGCATGCTCAAAACCACACCGGGTCGGGCGCGAGAAGGAGGGTGGATAGCGAGATTGAGCATTTTGATTATCACCTGATGAGAATTTGTTGGCTGTGGGTAGCTATAGGTCGTCGGTTTTGCTCCTTGTCAAAGATGCTATTGCGTGGGCTAGTGCGTGGTTCGTGATAATCTGATTGAGTTTCCTGGTCAGTATTGATCCGGGCTTACTTGAAGTTGGAACCGGAAACAACCACTAATAGGAGACAGAAGACTTACAGATACTGTAAGCTTAAAGGGAAATTCTGGGCTGCAGACTATCGAACTGAGAACTTGGAAGCTGGTGATGCTTCTCGATACTCGGGTTGAAGCAGCCCTTTATATATCTCAATTCACGAGTGACCACGACTCTTCGTTTACATTATCCCAAGTGCCTTTTCCTCTTTCGCTCATGGGTGCGTACTGAGATCGACAATAGCTTGGAATGGATGGTACACAAGCTTCAAGTGGCACTTTGCACTTCCTTTGAGAAAATTGATGGCAGTGAGACGAGGTCAAGTAGCATTGACCAAAAGAGCGGGACATATTCGCGAGTTGAGCCTCTTCTGTGTTGGAAAAATATTACATAGCAGGGAGCGATTCCGAGTGCTTTTTCTGATTCTGAAGGCATCCTGGTCCCCTCCCTGTCTCTAGTAAGATACAGGAAGTGTCCCGAGTGGCACGTCCCTTCAAGCCATCAACAAAAGCAGAAAATGCGTCTCAGCCGAAAAGGTCATTTTCATTTTTATACGTGGAAGCTTGAATGTCTGCCAATTAACCTGGAATATGGGGAGCCTGGATATCATGTCAAGGATCTGGAAGCTTTGGAAAAGCAGATAATCGTACCAGAACTTCGACTTGGCACGCATTACTATATAAGACATGCAGCAGCAGCTATCGGGCATCCTTTGCTTTTCATTTTCTTTATCTATACAATACACCCTCTGAGCCCTGGATGTGTTTCGACTCGACCTGGATATCGTGACATATGGAGAGCACTCAGCACGGTATGTTGTCGCGGTGGCTGCTGTAACGATGCATCCCAAGACTATGGTTCAGCAGCGAAGAAAATTGCTGGAGTCTGCAGTGCTCCCGGAGAGGGGTGTTGGGCGTTCCCCAAAGTATCGAGTACGACAGGAGGATCTGGTGCAGCGGTGCAGCGGTGCAGTGGTGCAGCGTTTCTACCGCGGTAGCATGGCCGTGGTCAGCGCTGCAGGAGAACCCCTCGAACCACCTGCATCACTTACAGACGTGTGCTGGGCTCGGCCCCCCTCCCGATGGACTTTTATTGAAGAACATCTGAGGTCCATTGTCGTAGGTGTAAGGTGTAAGGTGTAGGGTGTAAGGTGTAAGGTGTAAAGTGCTCGAGGAGGAACAGAGCAGAGATTACTCGTAGTCTCGTACTGTGCAAAGCTCAGTCTACACAGTACGGGAGCTATGGACCCCTCCCCTTCATCCCCTTCATCCCCTTCATCCCCCCCTTCATCCCCCCTTCCTAGACGAATTCACCCCTGCTGAGATGGAAGCCACCAACTTTCCAAATTGCGGTCAAGAGTCAACAAAGTCATCCGTTTTTTAGATGAACTTTCGTCATCAACTCCAGTAGTCTCCAGATCTCACGATCCTCAAGTAAGATCTTGGAATCGCTGGAATCGCAGCTAAGTTGAGGGAGATTGGTCGGGAAGGAGTGCAAGGAGTGGAAGGAGTGGAAGCAGGGGTCATGAGTGGGCCGCCTACTTCTCAAACAAAAATACGATTCTTACAGTCTTACTCTTCCAACCGGCAGGCACGAATCGACTGTTGTTGTTGACGTATCATATCAGCCAAACCCTAGCAAGCCGATTTACCGATATCAGTACCTAGGTACAGCTGGAAAATCCCGCCAGAACGGCTTGCTATCGGCCGTGTTGGAGCTGACAGCCCTGCGCCCTCACCTGCATCCGGGCAAAAGCAACGACAGTTCGACTGCATCAATGAGGGGTCCTCGGCGGCCCTCCCCGAGTTCGGGTCTTCTATAACATCTCTTCAATTCTCAGTACAGGCTAGTACTTGTCGGTGCAGTGAAGGACATCCTAGCCTGGTTTGGACAATTCGAGACTCTATGTCGTCGAAACTTCAATGCGAGCAAAGTTTGTGGCACTGGTTGGGATTGAAAAGGTCTTCTGAATTGGTAAATATACCTTCAGCCACGAAATCTCACATCACAAGGGCTATACGACTCTAGGAACTACACTGCTGGCTGGGTTGGGCTTGCAGTATGGCAATCTCTCGATGTCGAAGAGTTCCTCAGAGTGGAATTCGAGATGCGGACATGGGCCTGCGGATCATTCAAGTCCCAAATCGGTCTCTTTTGCTGTGAAAATTTAAGCGTTAGGTGGTTGTGCCTGCCTTCTTTGGCAACGAGTCCTGCTTCATTGGTCTATGGCTCTTTCCCCAATCCAAAGACGATTGCCAAAGACTCAGGCAACCAACGCGGCGTCTTCAAGATTCATTATATGTTGCGTCAATTTATATCTTGCACTTCTCCTGAACAATACCTCAGTCACTTCAATATTCCTATCCCAAACGCTCCCTTAATTGCATACTTACATCACTGGCTTGAACACGAAATCAAAGCATAACATTACAACCTCGAATTCTCATCTTACTGTACAATAATCCGTTCGCGCTCCACCTCGACAATATCTGACCCTTGTTCCTCAAATACGGCTGTGTCGTACACGAGGTATGAACCACACTCCTTTCTGGTACTGCGAGAGCTCTAAAACCAAATCAGGGATATCTACACCTAGTCTGATCACGCGACTTCTCAAAATGGCTCTCACAATCAGCCAAAGTCTCCTTTTCACCATTCTCTCTTGTGCAGTTGCGTCCTGTTTAATCATGGACTTAAGTTATATGGCATTCCTATATTTGACCCGGCCAGAGCGAGATCTTGTAGAGGCAGATCACGGAGTGCATCCGGCTGCCTGGCGAACGAAAATCTAAAGGCCATTCCGTCTGTCATACAGCTCACTTCGGTCCTTGACAATCCGTGTGAAATACACCCGTTTTTTCCGCCAACAGACGCTCACTTGTTACGCAAGAAAGACTGGACACTTCGACATACTGATCCCCTTACACTCAGCTCGCAAGATTTCCCTATTCTTCCTTTGGATAGCAAAGTTTCTTCAACTCTCCAGCAACTTTGCGTGACCATGTACAACAACGCGATAAGATTCGATGCTTTCTTATGGGGGTAATGCATTCGCAAATATCTGTCACATTTGAAGGATGTGAAATTATCGGGATCTCACTCGACTTCACGCCTCCACCGTTTCCGACAGAGCGGATCATGGGTTCCCCAGGATCGTATCTGGCGGTTATGTTATCTTCACGGAGAATTCAATCTCAGTCGCACTGTGCAACCGATCGTGGGCGAGGAACAAGTGCTCGGGAGCAAAGTTTGAATTGTGCCACGATCCTGCCTTTTGGTTTCATCGTTTGGATTTCCAAAAAAAATCCATGAGGCTTCCCGAAGGGTTGGTCACTTGGTGGGTCAATCGGAGATCATCTGGGATACATCATCTTTAGGAATCTGGTACGACGATCGTCGGAGAATTAAATCGTACAATCAACCTAACCATGCGGACCACTTTCCTTGCTCACAGTTCTCATGTCGAACCGTTTCGCGGCTCAATCTGTATTTCTGGGTCATTTTCTGCAGAAAGTACTGCGCATCCCCCTCAAAGGTGACTAGGGGACTTCTGGCCAGAACATCTGATCGACAGGACTCGTCCAACATGTCAATACTCCCGTTGTTATAGATATTCACCTACTCTCTTGATCAAACCCAGGACTGGTAATCGTCGATTCTAGCATGGCTTGTTCAACACAGAATGGGAATTATCTATATGGCTTGTTACAATACTTTTGGGCCAATAGAAGTCATAATTTCATGTTTGATGTCAGAAATGAATGCACGGCATAGTTCTGGCCTTTACTTATGCGGAAGTTTGGGTAACAATGCCAAACGAATTTGGGACTTCTTTGCAGGTCCCAAACTCCAGCAGCTTGCGTCGGGAATTATATTGCGCCCATCCATATCTTTGGGATCCTTATGCCTAGCGCCCTCTTGAAATTCTCCTTCCATTCAGTCTCGTAAATACAAACCAAACAAAACTTCTGTCGTTGTCCAGTTGACGACCGTGAAAATAAAAATGAGTCTTGAGGCAGCCAGCAATACAAAACACACAAAGGCAGTCTGGGTATTTTCCAGCTCCAACACCTCACCGCGCGGATCTCTACGCCACGATTGATGCATGACTCGTAAATTCGTGGATGTACTCCGTAGGGTATTGCAATAGAGGTTGGTGTGTAATTGTGGCGTCTGGAATGTGTACTCCCGGCGCATCCTGTGAGCCGCGCGTAATAGCCAAAGGTCAGTTTCAAGGGTTGATGGACTGTCAAAAGCCATGATATCATCCGGCGATTTGACAGCATGTCTTGTTTTGATACTTTGAGGTAGGAATAGGCTATGGATAAGTTTGACGTGTTGACGTTTTGAGATTACCTAAGAACTCGACATTTGCTCATGAATTTTCCACATAACGGTCGAAATTAAGCACTATAACTTCCCCTTTCTTGCATTATCTTCTACAATAATGTTACAAGTAAATGTAGATTGCTTTTGAAATCAAGATCGCCTTATGGGCTTTACTTTTCATCAAGTGATGCACGACACCTCCTCGTCAAGGTAAAGGGAACATCCAAACATAGTCAAACTGAAGCAAAGATTAAATGATTACTGATCTTTTCTCCCTGAGTATGACATGGAGCCATTGTGTACACCAAAGTCTACGGGGGTCCTCTGACGACTCCCTCGGGTCCCAGCAAAGAAAATGACGAAAACTTCAGAGCCGTAAGTCGGTTCTCTGGCCTTGAGAAAGCAGTTCTTTCGGTCCGAGACGCGAAATCCGAGGGTCAGTCGGTTGGGGTGCTCAACGAGGACTGCGCTCCTTCGTGTGTGCGGGGAGCTGTCATATCGGGTGGTCTGTCGGTTGGTGGTGGTACTGGGCGATTTGCAGCCACGACGGCATCGTGTTGACGAGCCGGCAAGTGCCAAATCGAGTGCCCTACAGAAAAACCGGCGTACACGGTAGTGGGTGCAATGGATTTTGGTGTGGCATTGTTCTCCTCGGGGAAGTCGGGAATGGCATTCCTATTTGATGGGAACAACGTGGGCAAGACTCGTCTGTTTTTGTTCTTTTCTCGCCTGTTCGCTCGTTTAGGGCTTCTCATGCAGGGACCGTGTGTGGGAGACATGGGATGTCCATGTGGGATGTGTTGGAGCCGCTGACATAGGCTGAGGCCGGCGGTATGGTCGTCGATGGCGTTTTCTCAGGAGACACTGTGATTTGTGGATGCATGAGCCACGAGTTGCACAAGATCTCCGGCTCTTATGCAGGTAGTGTGTCGATCACAGGCATCTTAGTGGTGTCGCTACCCATCTGTCTGGTCTAGAAGCGATATGGCCGTTTGGGATGGCCAACGCGTTCATTTGCTTTCCCCTTGAAAAAGCTGGTGATGGCACGATTATGATGTGTAGGCTTACAGAATTTTCATATACTTGGGAATTGGGAAAGTGCATTTTGATTGTTTTGGGACGACGGCTCTGAGTCTGTACGACGGGAGTTCAACGCTGAGGCGCGGAGTGGAAAGGCCCGTAATATCGACGCTGCTCGTTATTACATTTTGGCAACGGGAGAATAGGGACGGGTTACGGAGCTATTATTGTCCAGCCCGCTCTTTCTTACTCCCCATGGGAACGTTTTACCGGGGAAGAAAGGGTGGTATGCCGTCCCTTGTATGAGATTTGCTTTTTTGAGCAAAAAAGGAGAGCTAGTTTGCCTTGACCGCTCGATGCCTTGTATACTTCCGTTCGCCAAAAATCTGAAGGGTGGGCTTCTAATCGTTGTGTATGAGTCCGGTTTGAGCCATTTGTCTTGTCCTCATTTGCGGCTTCTTTTCCCGGCCTTTCTATCAGCTTTGTGGTTGCCTACCTTTCCTGTTTTTCCTTGATGAGATGCGTAATAGGTTGCAAGTTGCAGATTCTGATGGCCATTTTTCCATCCATCATGCAGGCGACTTACTCGTGTAGTTACAGCAAGAAGATTAGCGAAGGGTTTGTGTATTGTAGAGAATGGCTGGATGATATCCCAGGGGGGGAAATGGGGCGGGATCCGAAGCTGGGGATGCGTTCATCCTTGCTGATTATTGAGGAATGATTCTAATGAGGTATGTTACTGGAATGTGATTTTCCGGGGAGCTTTGATGGGTCTGGGGGAGAGGATGGGTATTCTGGGGATCCCCCGTGTTTTGGGGGTTTGGTCCCAAGTTTACTTTCTCAACTTGTAAAGTAGACTGTCAAATCTGTTGTTATTTTTGAAGTGGACTTTGGCAGTCTAAGAAACTGGCGGTATTGAGTTCTACCCCAAAATCCTCTGCATGAACTTGTCTTGAATCCCTTCTCTCCTCATTTGATGGCTCCTCGCCACCAGATAAGACGAAACGGCAGGAAACACTGCAGCACCCGGTCCTAGAACAAAGCCAACAACTCCCATCTACTCGCTTGAGGTGAGCCATTACAATAGTAGTCTCTGGCAGACAAGCCATCTATTTCACTTCTGTTGTGAATGACTATCCATAACACTTCATCTTTGGAGAAGCTGGGTACTCCAACCACTCCTGCCAGTCTCGTTCTGAACCTCCGTAAATGTGCTCACCGTGCCGAGAAATGGGCCACGGAAGTGCTGGGTCGATGGCTCGGAATGAAAACTTTCTTTGGATACTCACTTGTCGATGGAAATGGGCTTCGTGGGCATTTCGACCTTGGAGGGTAGTAAGCGAATACTCCTTTTCCAGATTTTCGCTAAGTGTTGGGCGCTGAAACTTGGAGTTGCAGTCGGAGTACGAGCCTCTCCGAACCTCAAAATGAGGTCAAGATTGAAACATGATGAATATGAAAGATGTTTTGGTGGAATCGAAGAGATGTTTTTGGCTCTGAATAGGTGAGCGAAGTTAGCTAATAGTCCTTGAGATCCCTTTCTTTTTGCCACTGTTCTAACATGCTGCAGTCCGACCCCTCTAAGCCATATGCCTTTACCTCGACCCTCCCTTGCTTTCAAAGTCTGGTGTACTTCACTTCTTCCTCGCAATTCGTTTAGATCGGACATTGCGTTCTCATACACGGCATCTTAATTGTACTAAATGAGATGGGTTGCTTCCAAGGTCTCGAATAAAATGGGTTGCGTTTCATGGGTGAGAGACGTGGTCATTGCCCTGGAAGTTCCTGTAAGTTGAAACATTGTTCTGAAATCCTCCCGCAAATAGATTAATGATAATGTACGAACGGTTCAGAATAATTAACACTTTTGACATACCATCAACCCAAGTATACTACGACAATGAAGTCGCTGGTGCTAGGGTTCTAGCACAATAACCTTTTGGGGTATGTGCAGGATAATGGCCCAGCCTTACACGATGCGCGAGCCCGACTCCATTAAGGAATAAAAAAAGGTATACACCACCTGAAATTCATGGCTCTTTCTCCGCAATGACGCCTTGATATTATATATCTTCGTAAGTGCTAATTGTCAGTATAGATTGAACAGTCCCCCGATCAGTCTTCCATCCCCCAAAAATTACAAGCTTGAGCGACCTTTAAGCATTTATGGTGACCCACCCTTTCTCCATTCCAACCCACGAACCACAACTTTGAGCTTGGAAGGCACATGAGAACGAAAGCATATCGAAAGATCATACTTCGTCCCAGGTACCGGTAGGCCTATTGATTGTAGGTTTGCTAGGGTGGCTTGAGTGGAGAACAGGGTTAAAACCGAGTCGACAGTTCAGGCGTAGGTACGCCTGAACTGTCAACCGGTTAAAACCCCCATAAAAGTTACAATTAATATGCCTGGGACGAAGTATGAATCCTGAAACAAAGTACAGCTGGCGCGTTGAATTAAACTCGCTGAAAAATCGGGATAATTCGGGTGTCCAAAAGGAGTTCGGACCGAAAGTAACGCAGAATGTTCCTAAAGCGAAAGTCAGTATCCTTACGAAGTAAAGGGAGGGGGTAGACAGTTAAAGCTGGACACCGTTGCGTAGTTTATATGTGAGAACAGTCTGTATCGCCCAGATCAGAGTCCCAGATTCGCTGGTTTAGCTTGAAATCAGAGCCGAGCCGTAATATAGTCAAGGACAGTGTCGTCCAGCTTTGATTGTCTACCTCCTTTGAGTTCTGCTGGCCGAAAATGGGACCTAATGATTTAGGAATATAAGGCTGGGCACCCTTGTAGTATTTCGAATATTCTAGCATAGTACTTTGAAGTAACATGATTTTACTTCGCGCTGTCTGTACTTCGTCCCAAGAATGTTAAATGTGGGCGTGCAGTGTGTTCACAGTCCTGTCGCAAAAGTAGCGAGATTCTAAGGTATCTACTTCGTACTATGTAGTGTGTTACGTAAGGGTGCTTTTCAAGGTATTTTGTATGCGACTTGCCTACGAGTAGTTCCATAGGTTCTGGAGTCGCGAAACATTCTACTACTGTACTTCATACTTCGAAGTACCGGTAGTCTACCGTAAGTACTTTCGCGAATAGACATGGAAATGTTCAGCGGAATGCAAGGTAAGACCTCCCCTAAACTTTAACGGTTACTAAACCTGGGACGAAGTACGTGCATTGACACAATGGCAGGAGTTTACTTCGTCCCAGGCGAAATAATTGTAGGTTTGCTAGGGTGGCTAAGGTTGGCAACAGGGTTAAAACCCCGGAAAACCCTACAATTATTTCGCCTAGGACGAAGTAAATCTGCGAGTCGTCACTTTGCTGACCGTGCTATCACGAGGCCGAGGTACTGTAGTCGTTTCATGATCCAACGTGCTACCTGGTATAGACACCAATTCTCGACTACTGTAAAAACTCGACTCGGAGGCCTAAGGTGGTCGGAATCTAGACGGAAAAGACTTGAATTCCGTAAGAATCAATACTACAAGTACAATAAAAGGGTCCCGACTTAAGGCTAGACCTCTTTAAAATCTACTTTTACTTCTATTCTAATCGTACTCCGAGTTCTACTTCGTCCCAGGCATAGTAATTGTAACTTTTACGGGGGTTTTTACCCTGTTCTCCACTAAAGCCACCCTAGCAAACCTACAATTAATATGCCTAGGACGAAGTACAAGATACTTAAAAGAGAGTAGTAAGGGTAGCTCTAGGGGGGTTTAGTGTGGCCAAGGCTAATAAACCTAGATTTACTACCTTAGGCCTCCTAGTCGAGTTTTGACGGTACTTCGTCCTAGGCGAAATAAATGTAGGTTTGCTAGGGTGGCTTTGCAGTAGTAGAGAACAGGGTAAAAACCCCCGTAAAAGTTACAGTTAGTATGCCTAGGACGAAGTACTTTAGAAAGACGCGCGTGTTATCCCACAAATCCGACGTGGGTCTGCGATTCATGCACAGCCGAAACTGGGGACGAGGAGAAAATGTCTCAGACGAATGTTTAATTTACCTTGGATAAAGTGTAGATCGGCTTATCCGTCTTGTCCTAACTACAACAACAACATGTATAAATAATCCCAATCATTCCCTCGGATCTTACAATTCAGTCTCATCAGCTTTCAATCTCATCACTTTCAAAGTCCATCACTATCTTACACTATCACACATAACCAAAAAAACTCAATAAACCACCAGTCAAAATGCGTTTCTCTATGACCCAAGTCTTCCTTACAGCTCTTGCTGTCTTCTCCGTCGCTGAGGCACAAAGATGCAACACCCCCGACGCTTCCAACTGCGGAGGCTGTCCTCCATTAAATGACAGAGTTTGCAAGTAAGTGTTCTTAATTCCCTTTTTTTGAAAAAATATTTTTCGTCATTCTTGCTTAATGAAAATAATGGACTCCCCTTGCTAATGCTAGGTTTTTGTAGCAATGGAAACTGTGGTTGCAATCCATACTAGACAAACCAAGATCCCAGGATTATCGAAGCCAGATACTAGTCAAGATGGGAACTTATGGCTTATGATAACAATGATCCAACACTGGTTGATGGATGAGGGGGAGCTTAAAACGCGAAGAAGGTCGGACTTTATGGCACTTCTCATTTGCCGATGTATACAACATACTTAGATGATGAGAATTCAATCGATCGGATTTGCAATATCTTTCTTACCTTCCCATGCTGTTAAGTGACTAAAGATGTAGTGAAGTAAAAGCATCATTTGAGCGAATAGCCTGACCCTCGATGGTGACTATGTCTAGTACCTGGTACAGTAGCTGGAATCCGACAATGATGACCGCGGGTCCACAAGTGGTATGGTATTAATTACATCGCGCGTCTGCGGGCGAATCAAACTCCCTATCATCCTCCTTAGGTTATGAAGTAACGTTAAAAGGATTCCCAGTCTCTACTTGTAAGAAAAAAGAAATGACTAAAGTAAAAATTAGTCTCAAATATTCGTTTTCTAATAGCGTAATTTGATATAAACTATTCTACTATACTACTTATTAGATTTACTACGTATTAAATATACTACTTACTATATATACGGTAAATGCTAGAACTACTATAGTACCTATATAATTTCCTAGCGATAGAATAACTATCTAATCTACTTATAGGTTTATAAGTAAAACAACCAGTAAAGCAGTGTCCGCTTAATACCTAGGTAGATAGTAATTTTGTCATAACAAGGTAGTATTTATCTGAATATATTAGAGAATGAATATTAGCTAGCTTACTCCGCTCCACCAGAACCAGCGTACAATGACATCTACAAGTACATAGAGACATATCTAGTTATATTCGCTTTAGCCTTTCGGTATATAATATAGAGGACTTAGCGACCCTAGAATATAAGTGACGTAATGACTGACCTAGCAACTTAACAATAATCGTCGGCTTCTTTAAGTACTCTACTCCACTCAGGCGTTTACCGGTTAGCCTGATCTAAGGGCGTTGACTTAAGGTTATACATCTGCGAGACTGCGCGAGGGTTGGAGCTAAGCGAGAGTATCTTTTATATCACCTAGATGTAGGTAATTTTCTACTCGGTGGCTACTTTGTACTTGTGTTGACCAGTACTCCTATAACATATAAGGAATGAGGACGTTAGTAGGATAAATAGGGCGGGATTGTTCGTCTTATGTACAGGTAATCTTACTGATGCCATTGGTCTGGACTCTGGATTTGTGACTTGCGGATTTGTACTCGTTGATGGGGTCCTCTTTGTTGGTTGTGTGAGTGGTACATTCTCCCATTACGTGTAAGAGTACGCCAAGGGGGTTGGATGTATACTAGTGGGGGCCTTTTGAGTCGTGGAAGCTCGGTATGGTGTCAGGGTAGAGCGAAAAGTAAGACCTATAATTGTGTAGTATCATCAAACCTCTAAAAAGGAGCCTTAGCTACTTATACACCAAGTTACCCCCTTACTTCCCCCTCCCCATCCTCCCCCCAATCTCCCCAACAATGACCCTCAAACCCCTCAACCTCCTCTCGCCCTTCCCACTCAAGAACACACTAGCAACAGGCCACGCATGAATCCCACCCCTCTCCTCCTCCCACCCAACCTCCAACCCGCTCTCCTCCCAAAACCGGACCAACCCCCGGATCTCAGGCGCAAACACCTCTTCCGCGCCATAGACCACGAAGATCCCGTGCTTCGGCCACGCCTTCTGCCACCAGGACACGGATTTGCACCGTCCGGGCGAGATGACGGGGTCGTCGATGGAGGTGTCGGGCCCGGCGTAGAGGTTGGCGTATGCTTGGAGTGTGGCGGGGTCGAGGTAATCGCTAAGTGTGGTTTTGTGGTGAGGGGAGGACAGCGTTGTCCAAGGGGAGATGAGGAGGGCCATTCCGGGGTTGGAGGGTTTGTTGGTGGGGGGTTGGGAACGGGATCTGAGATGGGTGGAGAGATTGGAGGGATTGGAGGGGATGGGTTTGGGGGTGGGCCGGTTGGATATGCTTGCGAGGTGGAGGAGGAGGGTTAGGATTATTGTGCCGCCTGCTGAGTCTCCGGCGACGCATATTTTGGAGGGGTCTCCGGTGGTTTTTGAGAGGGTGTATTTATAGCCTGCTGATGCTTCGCGTAATTGAGTTCTAGAGAGCGCCTGTTAGAATGTTGGTTTTTTTGTGAGGTTAGGACAAAGCGAACATTCTCTACTTGTGTAAAGACGGAGTGGGCAGGGAAGGTGCCAAACAATATCTAAGAGAACTTACGGATATGAATCATCTGGAACAAGAGTATATTCTAGAGAGAAAATAGCAGGGTTGTCAAAGTCACCACAGGTTTTGAGAAGACTAAGCCAGGTAAGGAGGAATTCAAGATAAAAGTAACTCGAACCCATAGAGAACCCGCCACCATGAGCGTAGTAAATGACAATATCCGGATCTCGAGACTCATCATCAATCATCCAGATCCCCTTAAAGTCTGACTATCACAAGTCATTAAAAGCTTCGATAGTCAAGAGAAGGACAAGGTACCTTGTTCACTTCCTCCCAATGGATTGGCGACCGAAAAAGGCCATGCCGCAACATTCGAAACTTCAAAACAGTGTTGGCAATAGTGCAGTTTATACAGTTTTGTGCTCAGTTTTATATACTATAAAATTAACCACAGTTTCGATCGATATTTGAAAACTGTACCAAAAAAAGACAAAACTAACCAAGCAAACTATCGTAGTTTTGTAAAACTGTACCAATTTAATCTAAATTAGTAATAATTACCTCTTATACACAAATTCATCCTTAACTAATAGTACTTCCTCTTCCATATCTAATAGTCCGTACTAGCGACTAGACTTCCTGGCCGTAGGTTGATCTATATAGGGCTAGTAGGTGGATAATCGTTCTATTAGTACGATAAGTCTAGAGTTTAGTAAGGTAGATTATACCTATAGAGTTATGGTTATAGGCGGTGAGATTAAGCCAACTCGGGCCAATTAGAGTACGGGTACGGACTCTCAATTGCCGGAAAAGTTACATTTTGAGCTTAGTGCCACCCCTTTCCCCGGTCCGTCCCGTCCTTTAGGAGCTCTGACCAGTCACGTGCCTGTATAATCTCACCTGGCAACCCTAGAAAAGCACCCTATAAAGAGCTTTAGAAATAGTCTTATAAAACTGCTAAAACTGCGCAGTTTTGGTTGCTAAAACTGTACCAACCAGCGGTTTGGATTTTGCGTTTAAAACTGTACCAAAAAACTCGAAAACTGCACTAACCACACTAACCAGCGGAACTGAGATAACTATTGCCCACACTGCTTCAAAAACGGCAATGCTACAGGCTTGGAGAAGAAAACTCGCCCGATGTTTGATGGGATATTTGCAAATGCATAGCGAACGCATCGAATTATAAAATCTTCAAACCATGATGCGGTTTGGACGAAGGGTGACCTGTTTTCCCGGCTGAGAAAGAGTCGGTCATAGATGAAACCCGCGGGTAATTTTATTACTGCAGTATTTGATCAGTGGTAGTTCTTGTAATTGGTATCCATAGGTATAAAGTTGGATTGAGTGGTGTTCGAGGGCATCGGCAGTACCGATATCAGACCTACACAAGAAGGGAAGGGCGCGGAGGCCGCAAAGGAGTGTAGGGAAAATGCCAACTCTCAGGATCAATTGAGGCGCCAAAAAGATCAGAAAAACAAAACAGTCAAGCCAGGAAACCTGTCCCAGTATCATTTTGACAAGTCCAGCTGTATGTATATGTGTTGGATTTCTGACTCGGAAGGATATGGTACTTCTATACTAGGAGAGGATGAAGTGGTCATAACGCCACAGCAGAAGAAAGTGCTAGGTCATATCAGAGTACCTAGGTAGGTAGGGTACCCAGCCCAGTTAACACATTCTGAGATGAATTTTACTGGGAAGAATATTGATCTTCTCTTTCTCAAAACTGTACAAAGACAATCATTTTCTTATACATATATATGCTTTCTTGTTTACATGTTTATATGAAGTACAGTACCCACACTGACACGTGTGGCTGGGGACCTGTGGCTGCAGGTGGGGACCTCTAGCTGTCAGTCACGTGCGGAACTAAAAGTGCCGGGGAGGCGAGATTGGCAAAAGATTCACTTGGTGCAGGCGCCTGGGCAGAAATCAAGCTGCTGGCCAGGGAAGGAAACTTCTACAAGCGCGCAAAGTGAATCAAACATGGCTCTCCCCACCTGATCAAAGCTGCAATCAGATTCTCTCAACATCTGGCACTCATCTACTGACAGTTCCACCCATGGAAGAATCATCCTGTCTCTTCTGCAACAACCCCTCATTTGAAGCAGTACCAGCGTCTTGTTTGCGCCGTCATCCAGATCATGTCGACTTCCAACCCAACCGCTGCTCAAGTCGAGCTCATTGAGTATGTCCTCCCCATCGCGTCGCACCCATCGTTTGTGCTGGATCTCTGCTAACCTTTGCTCAGGTCTCTGACTCAAGATGAAATCCCCATCAAACTTCGATGCGCCATTTGCAGTCGCCTGGCTGTCAACGCGTTCCGCCTACCTTGTTGCGACCAGATTATCTGCGAGACTTGTACGTTTTTGCTCTCCCAAAATTACCAATCCACCATCTCTAACATCAGTATTAGGCCAGTCAACTCTCCCCTCATCGTGTCCAGTTTGCGAACATACCCCAGTTTCCGCCGAAGACTGCAAGCCTAACAAGGCTCTGCGAACTACTATAAAGATCTTTCTCAGAACTGAAGAGAAAAAGCGCGAGGTTCTCCGTCAAAAGGAGGTTAAGGATACCCCTCCCGCGACACCTCTTGAGCCTGAACCAATTCCCATTGAAACCGTTGCTGTCACGGAATCCATTGTGGACGAGAGCAAAGTGTTGGAACCTGAGAATACTGAGGCGGAACCACAAGTTGATGGACCACTCGTCAATCCAGTCAACGAGGAGAGAACTGATCAAGCCCAGCAAGACATCCCCCAGGCATCGATCGAGGTAAGATCCATTTGAATCTCCCTAATTTTCTCTGGATTCGTTTTAATACTTGTGCAGGAGATCGCGCCAGGCCAAGAATCTACAGCTGAAGGCGATGTCGAAAATCTTGGCATCAACGCAGCCGAGAAAGCTGATGAAGACGCCACTGAAAAAGGATTAGATGAAGAAGCAAAGCAAGGCGCGGCTCAGGCGGCGGGTTTTGGCTTCGATCCCAGTGTTGCAGGAGGCTTCCCCGGAATGGGGATGGGCGGTGAAATGAATCCCATGATGCAGCAAATGCTCATGATGCAAAACGGCATGGGCGCAGGCTTTGGCAATTTTCCTATGATGGGTACGTAAATTTTGGCGACCTCCAAGCAAAACCATTCTAACTTGTGTTCTACAGGAATGCCGGGTATGAATATGGATCCCATGGCGATGCAGGCTATGCTTATGAATGGTGGGTTTGGCGCTGGCATGAATGGAATGCCTATGGGCATGGGAATGGGGATGGGGGGATTTAACGGCGGTATGGGCTCTGGCTTTAATAATGGTTGGAACGATCAATCATCTTGGAGTAACGATAACTTTTCAAATCATCCCAATGGTCAAGGTGATTATGGAAACAACTTCGGAAGCGCTCATACAGGATATAATCAAACTAATAATTACGGGCGCCCAAATCAGTACAATGACTACCAAAATGGGTATGGACCTCAAGGATACCGTGGGCGAGGTAGAGGCAGAGGTGGCGGTTATGGCCGCGGTGGCGGGTTTGGGCATGGTTCTAATGAAGCCTTCTCACAGCAGCTCCCCCAGCAGTTTGGTTCAGGTCAACAAGCACATGGCCCAATTAGTGAAACAGGAACGGTACCAACTGGACCTAAAGCTGATTCTGTGCCCGCTGGAAATGTCGATGAGTTTGGACGAGAGATTCGTGCCAAGTCAGGAGATCAAGAAGATTCTTCCGAAAAGCCCACCACAGTAGCCGGTGCTGAGCCAAATAATGACGGAAATGTTGTTGAGAGTGCCCAAGCAACTGACGGTGGACCAGAATCATATGGAAATGGATCAACCGAGGCTAATGAGGGTAGTACTATGCCAATTCAAACATTTGATGAAGCACAGGCTGCCGCATTTCAAGCCAACGGCCACAATGGATACTACGATGGATATATGAACGGCAGTGGATATGGTGCATCAAGGGGCGGTTTCTCGCATGGCTTCCGCGGTGGTCGTGGAGGTGGTTTTGGTGCTATGCAACCTCCTGTAAAGCCCGTGGATGTGCCAATCAATGCCCCAAAAGGTCCAAAAGCTATGCGTGAGGGTATGCCTAATACAAGTATTCGTGGTCGACCCTTTTCCATAGCAGCCCGTGGCAGCTCAAGGAATGACGCTAGTGCCAGTGCCAGTGTAGCCCCTGAACCATCTGACAAAGAACAACGAGATAAATCACCTTCCAGAGAGCGGTCCAGAGAGAGATCTAAGTCTCGAGAAAGGCGCCGCAGTAGAAGTGGAAGCAGAAGTAGACATCACCGCCGCCACCGGCATCGCTCCAACTCTCGTTCCGAGGACGAAAGAGAGACGGAGGAGAGAAGAGAGCGCAGGAGAGAGAGACGCCGTCGACGTGAAGAAGAAGAAGGGCAACGTGCTGCTGATGACGCTGTCGATGAAGCCGCCGAGGAGAAAGGTGAGCGAGTCAATGATGACCCATCTAGATCCAGATCTGCTTCGCCCTCAGACTCACGACGATCTGGTCACAAGAGTCGACGTGATAGAGATAAATATCGGGAACGTGATCGAGAATCTGAACACAAATCATCTTCCCACAAACACAGATCTAGCCGACGTTCTCATCGCGACGACAGATCTAGGAGCCGTGATAGAGATCATCGTGAGCGTCGACATCGTCACAGTCGACATCAATCCGAAGACGCTGCAGACAAACCGACCACCACACATGATACAGAAGACATTGAACCCCCAGTCGAAGCAGACGAGTCGGTCCGCAGACCTTCGATCATTTCCAATGGAAATAACGGAATTGAGATCAAAGGGGTAAGTATCAAAGGAGCAAGCACCCGAAACAAGGCATCATTAGATGAGATTAAGATCCCGACTGGACCTCGAAAAGACCGTATTCTGTCAGCCAAGGAGCGAGAGAAGGACAGAGGTTCTAGCAGTCGAAATCACGACAAAGACTACCATTCGTCTCGCCACCGTGATTCGGAGAGGTCTGGTCGCGACAAAGATCGTGACCGGGAAAGAGAGAAAGAAAAGACGAGAAGTAAAGGAGACACTAAATCAGCTCCTGCACCTGCTGCTCAAGACCCGCATACGATGGAACGCGAGGCGAGAAACCGAGAGAGGCTACTCAAAGAATCACAGCGTCTAGCAGCTCTTACTGGTGGTGAAAGTCGCAAACGAAGTCGTGATGATGGCGATGATGCCGGTACTGGTAGAAAGGGAAGAAGAACAGGGAAGAGCAGCAGAAGGGGTGGTGCTGTCGTGGGAGACGAGGAAGAAGCAAGACTAGCGAGAATGGAGGCAGAGCGTGAAGGTGCAAGATGGAGTTGAGATCTATCCCCCAACTGGACGGCATGAGTTGTCGTATATACTTGTACAAATGCTTCTGCGGGCTGCTATTTTGGAGTCCATCCGAATATTTCGATTTTCCCGAACAAATTTTCTCTGGGTCACCTACTCCATTGAGTGGTGATAGGTAGTTTAGTTGTGATCCAGATTGCATGTACATGTACAATCTGGATTGGAAGGAACCAAGAACTTGTACATTAAATGGTTGGGCGCTGTTAGCGTGAGGATGAGCATGAGGCAGGCGCTGAGTAGATAGCACCTGCGTTCAGACATATCAATGAAAATAATTCATGAAGGCAGCCAGTGCCATTTCCTTGTCTTGCGATTCTTACATTCTGCACAGCTTCAATTCTCATTTTTATCACTTGGATTCGCACTTGACTTTGCAGCTGTTATTCTTCTTTCTCCTTTTTTATGGTATTATCATATCTACCACTATGGACAGCGGTGCCGCCGGTTTCTACAATGACATACTCTCACAGTGGTACGCCAGACCAGGTATGGTAGATATCGAGAGAGGTCGTCCATACGGCAGCACAGTTCTCAACACAGCAGGAACAGCACCAGCAGGCAGTCTTGCAACACACTCTGTCAGAAATCCCCACCGTCATCGGCTCTCAAAATCAGCTCCCTCACCTCGTCACGATGAAGACGAGTACACACCTCGACTCCGAGCCACACGATCCGACCCTATCGACGTCGAGGCCTGTCTCCGTCCAGGATCATGTCCGTATCACCCGGAAGTCACAAAGACCCCACTGTATCGAGTCAATCACAAAGGTCTTGGGCCAGAGGAAGAGGATATCCCGGGCCAGGAAGTTGATAATCCGCCTTTTGCACGATGGATAATGCCCATCTTTGGACGTCCACCACGGATGCCTTCCACGGTTTCAAGTCTTGATGAGAATATAAAGACGAAGGCGAAGGTGCGTGGGAAGTACTACGTGTGTCGACGATGCATGATGTATGAGTTTTTGTGTTGGACAGTCTTTATTACTCTTGTGGTTGGCTTCCCGGCTTATATGATTTACGTGATGGGAGCTCCGTCGGAGTTGATGTGGGGACCGTAAGTTGACTTCTTCTCTGTGCTGGATTGGCAAGAGCGTAATATCTTACTAATTTGTGATTGAAGACCTCCGGCACGAAAGCCGCCTTCGGTCGCCCCTGGGACGAATCCTATTACCTTATTTCCGTTTTATCGTGATCCTCCTGGTACCAAACCACGGCCGGGTGATAATACCCATGTTTCTGGTGATGGAGGCGTTGATGCTTTAGGGGATGATCCTGAGAAGTTGAAGACGTCTGAGGTATTGCCGAGAATGGCTAGGTTTCTGCCGGGAATACATCCTTATCATGGTACGATTAAAGAAGCACAGGAGGTAGACGAGGCGGAACAGGGAACGGTAGAGATATTGTCGCGCGTACCCCGAGGAACATAGTCGTTTCCTGGTTCTCTCGCTACTTCAGAAGAAGCGTCCTCGGTTTCAGAGGAGTAGATTCGCAAACCGTTCGTTCTACCCGCTGTTCAGAAAGAAGCCGATGAATCTTTGGGCTTTCTTGAAATATAGGCACAAGGTTGCAGAGTTCGTTATCCCAGGCCATTCAAGTTGAGAAGAGATCCTGGAAGGCTACGATCATCGTTTAAGAAACGTCTGACCGGAGAGTGAAAAGGTATGATTGGGTGGAATTGGTGATGTCGGTCAGTTTGCTTTCTCTCAGTCGTCTGATTGTTTTGCATTCGCTCATAAGAACAGGTAAACTTGAAGCCGCGTTCCAAGGTTCTCTTCGAGGGTACTGAACTTCTTTAGTGTCAAAAGACTTCTGTATTGTTTTTGATTATAAAGTCTGCTATCCCCGTACAAGGAAACTGAAGGAGAATCAGGGCTTTCTTTGAATATGATAGTTACTGAAATACACACTTTTTGGTTTCTTCTTTAGGTGCCCAGTTGTTTGAATCGCTTGATGTTCACATGTGTAATAACTTTGGATTTTAAATCCACTCCACCCTCAAGTACGTTGGCAAGACTGCACTGCTGATGAGTTGTAATCATGAATCCTTGTATCTGGTCGGAAAAACAGGTATTCTTGTCACAGGTTCAAGCTTTCTGGGAGGAATCAATATCTCGTCTTGCTAGTAATGGTAATAATGTTTTAGCGGGGAACTATTTGGTTTGATTGTGAGATTTTGCGCTGATGTATAGTATAAGCGAAATTAAAGCTTTTTAATTTGTTGTCACTAATAATACCAGTTTGAATGAGAGCCACACTCCAATTTTCCTATAGGAGAGAAGAGACATCTCACCTGGAGACTTACGTAGACGGACCAGGAGTTGGGACGGAAGAATAGAGTGCTAGCTGGAGAAGGATCATAGATGAAGGCCATAGTAAGCTTAAGAAGCACCGCAACATGTTGATGAAAAGTATCCATACAAGGACATTGTGGTGATTTTTGGTTAACGTTTAATTTTGAACCCCAGGTTTGGTATATAAGATCCAGAAGGCTCTGCAGCTCACTGGATATGACAGAAGAGTTCATATCTCAGAGAGTCGGCAGTGGGATGTCTGGTTATATGGTTCTCAAGTACCCTGTCTGGGAGATTTGCAGAGTGATCTACATCCAGACAGTGGCAGTAGATACTGGAATTCAGATTTGTTATTCTCCTAATGTGTTTCGTCATAGCTCGCTTGTCGTTCGTTCACCGCCAACTGTGCGTCATTCGCTAAACGCCTACGATGACCTATCTAATAATGAATTTGCAAAAGGCTTACTGGAAGAAGAATCATAGGACGGGTATTATTGCACAAAACAGGTCACCTCATATGCGATTGTTGGTTTACAATTTCCAGCCTATACGTTTTGTCAGACAGCAAGGTGAAATTGATACTAATGATAATAAAAGAATATATATTAAGGTATGGTTTATTTGCCAGAACTCTGAAGGAGGACTGGTACATATATTGGTAGTGGCTGTTATGACATAAGCTGGTCACATGACCATTTGCTTCATCATTTTGCAGATAATTGTGGTTGCAAAGTTGAAAGTGGGCCAAGAGCGTCGCTTATAATGGCGCTATTCTAGGCTGACTTTATTCTGAAGCCTAATCGGTTGGAAAAAGGTTGTCTAAATAGGATGCTCAACCTTTGTCGCTTACTCTTACTTTGTCATACTTTTATACTTTTCTGGTAGCTTTTCAAGATAAGACCACAGAAGCGAGATGCAACTGTAGCTAAAGCGTCTCTTTTCTAACCACTGAGTTACCTAGTTCCAAAGGAATATCCCCGCTGGCTTCTTTAAGCTACATATAGTGTTTATAACCCTAAGTTGATCATCCCACTGGATGTAGTTTTTAGTCACGTTTTTGAGTACCGCAAATTTGATGCCCCCAGACCCCTGGTTACGCACTGGAATAACTCGGAGCAAAAGTCCAAGTTAAGTGGAACCCAACATTGTATCCCTGGCAGAATAGATAGACTTTCAGTGCCAACACCTTTGGTTAAGTGGCGCCAAGGAAGCAACGTCCCGTTCCGATGTCCGACTACTCCGTACAAAAAACACAAAACCCCTCCCTAATTATCTTTCCTTGAATCGTCCACCAGGTTCTGGAAAGCGTTATATTTACACGACGACTCCATGTGCAAGGTCAAGTAACGTTGAGATATATATTATCCAGTTCCACCTTGTACTCCGATAAGTGACATTGGTTTCGCGCCGGTGTGACTTGGATCTAAACCTCTCCTCATTCTTCTGAAAACATTTATGAAGATATATTTTCTCAAGGACATTATACTGGGAGTTGCAAGATATTTTGCCATATCATGTTGAAACGGGCCTCTGTAAGCGCGGTGCTTATAGGCGTCTGTGCATATTTATTCGCCTCATCCAGAGAAGTCGAGGAAACCTACTACCCTCCCATCATTGGCAAAAAGAACACTCTCCTCTTCCTCACAAACGACCACGTAGGATGTCATAATGTACATCTTTCGACTGTATACTCCCTACTCGCGAAACATCCAGAAATCGAAGTGCATTACGCTTCTTTTCCCAAAGTCGAAAAGAGACTGAAACACATCTCAAGTCTTGCAGCCCAAACAAATTCAAAGGCAAAAGACGTCTCTTTTCATCCTCTGCCTGGCACTGGATACGTTGATACTCTTGCCGAGTTGTTCGACATCGACAAAGAACTTGAAATCGGCTCACACGGACCCGGTTTGAATACTCTTTCAAAAAGCATCGGTTCATATATCGCTCCTTGGGCAGCAGAAGACTACTTCAATCTCTACGACACTTGTGCTCGTTTGATTGATGAGATTGATCCTGCATTTGTTATCATCGATACTGTTTTCGCCCCTGGGATTGATGCTACAAGGGATCGAAATCGCTCTCATGCGCTCATCACTCCTAATCTATTGACGGATTACCTACCAGCGGAACAGCCAAAATGGACCTTATTTTGGAAGTATCCTGCTGTAGGCTCTGGTCACCCGTATCCGGTACCCTGGAGTCTTATCCCACTCAACATATACTGCAATTACAAGATGATTAGTGGAGTGTTATACGACAAGAAGATTGCGGCAAAGAGGGAGATCTTGAGGGCAATGGGAATCAAGAAGCCAATTGACTTTTTGAATCTCTACAAACCGGACGTACCATTCTTAACGCAAACACTACCTGGTGCACACTTGCCAATGATAGTGATGCCGAGGAATGTTACATTGACGGGACCAATCAATCTCGCTGGTTTAGAGGAGAAGACTCCTGCAGCAAAGGAGTTGTTGGAATGGGCAAAAAAGCCGACGTTGATGATTTGCCTTGGGAGTGTATTTCCTTATCAACCATATCAAGCAGGAATGATGCTAGAGGCTCTCCAAAATGTCTTAAAAAACACTGATGTCCAAGTCTTGTGGAAGATGAGTCACTTAGACCTATTCGAAGACCATGCTGTCGAGAATGCGATACGAGATTCAAATGGTCGTCTTAAGATCGAGAAATGGTTGGATGTTGAACCTCCCACTCTTTTAATGGAGGGGAACATCTCTGCTTTTGTCCATCATGGCGGTGCAGGATCCTATCATGATGCACTCGCGTAAGTCTCCAAATCCAGATCCTTCTTTCCCAAATGCTGTACTAACAACCGCAGGGGTGGTGTCCCACATATCATTCTTCCACAGTGGGCAGATCTATACGATTTCGCAGCGCTTGTAGAGAACCTGGAAATTGGAATCTGGGGTTGTCGTGAAACCAGTCCAGATTGGACAGTGGAGTGTTTGCAAGAGGCGATGCTCCTTGTGCTCAAAGACAGCCCTGCCAGTTCAACAATGGCTAAGAATGCGGCGGCTTTCGGGGAACAAGCCGGAAAGCAAAAAGGCCGTGATGTGGCTGCGAAAGAAGTAGCACGGTTGGCTGCTTTGGGGCATGCGTAGACTTGGTTGTAGTAATCAATCTTTTTGAATTGCGACGACGAAGTTCATTGGATGGCGCATTTCACTTTCATGTTTGGAATTATCTAGANATGTCGATATCGATCGGATTAGATTTGACGATATCGATAAATATCGATATTTTAGGGTAGTTTCGAGAGGGATTTTAGGGGTATTTTGAGGGCAAATTATCGAAGAAAAGGGCTTGTAGTCAGGTCACGTGACTAAAACGTGACTCTTTTTTAATAATAATAAACTATAAACTACTTAGTTTATTAGAAGATTTAAATAAGGTATATTTCTAAGTTTAATAACCTTTAGCTACGAACTTAAATATAAGTTAAAATTAGAGCGTTTTGTAATAGTATTATTAGTGGGCCTCCTAAGGTCTTTCTATTAGTCCGGAGCCGGATTTACAGATTTTCCACGTCACGTGGCCGATAATCGATATTATATCGAATATCGGATTCTTGGCGATATCGTATCGTCTATATATTTCCGATACGTTATATATCGAGTACCCCCCCGATATGGCATCGGTATATCGACGCCCAGGTCTGTCTAGAAGCAGCACATGGTTTCAGAGTGTTGGTTTGACTCTAATAGAGAGTCCAGATAAAGTGTTGATGCAAATGGAATAGTATCGTATTCGACTATTGAAATGCGCACACCGAGTAAAGGTTGTAGGCGTCCGCTATTATATAGCCGTGCCAAGGCGCTAATTCCCTAGTTAGCCTGGATTCTGCTTGTATACATCAAGAATCTAGAAAGTACATTACAGTTGCAGGACTTAATTAGATGAATCTAATCCACGAGTAGAACTAATTAAGAATATCGAGAAAACAATTGATAAATTCCGAGTTCTCCTAAAACTTCACACGCAAGCGCTCGTATTTGGTGTGGGGATACTGCCTACGCCTAAACCTTGGCTCAGCCTTGGCTCCAGCTTGGCTCACGTAGTCGATGGCAAAACTGAGTAGTTGCGGGTATCTTGTAGCCTGCGAGCCTGCTCCCAACAAGCCATGTGGCGTAGCGTAGTTCAGGACTAGATAGCTTAGTCCTATACATAAGCACTTAAACATCACCCTTGTACTCGGTACAAAAGGAGATTTTTCTGGTGGCACCACATACAAAGAAATCTTCTATTTAGAGGGGGCGGGGAAGTGAGGAATAAGTTACGTCAAAATGTCCTCGCCAAATTGGCAGTCTCGGCGATCTTGGACATCAGATAACTTGGTGATCCTTTTTCACAATAATTTACTGCGAAGGCATAGGAACGAAAGCTTGTTGCTAGGATAATCGATTCAAAAAACTACTTAAGAAACTCCTCGGCATCTCTGGGGTAGATCTTCTAGGTGGATGTTCAAGAGGAATTCTTAGGTCCTTTAGTTTCCGATAGATTAACTTCTAATCCCTGAGATTCGTCATGGTATAATTCTAGACAACTTTGTACCTAGAATTTTAGAAGTACATATCCCTTACTCCGTAACATGTGAGGAAGGTAGTGGCTTGGCATCAACGTTAGGATATCAGATTCGCACATGCTTAGCACGTCCTAATTAGGCTTAGAGTTTTTACTCTCACTTGAAAGCTCCCTGGTGCTCCCAGCGGCGTTCAGTGGCCTCACATGTTACGGAGTAAGGGATAATTCTAGACAACTTTGTAAGAGTACAGTACCTAGAATTTTACATAAGTAGACTCGTAGAGCTCGATATCGCCGATATCGCCGATGCCAAGAACCTTATCCTGAAGGTAAGAGTAGGCTACTGTACCCAAGTAGGATATCCCAGTCACAAGTTTTTTTTCTACCTCTACACCAAGCAGCACCAAGGCAGTAGGGCGCAGAGAATTGCCTTGGCCACGCCAACTCACCGACAAATTTGCTAACCAATCCGGGTATTGTTCTTCCACTGCAAAGGATCTGCCCAAGAAATATAAAAGAAGCTGTCTGCCCGCCTCTGCCTCCAAATCTCAGGAAATTCAAACATTTCACTTTCTCCCTTGCAAATACTGAACTTGCAACCTCTCTGATTTTCATCATGGCTCCCAATGGCAAAGATGCTGCAGCTGAGGCTCACGTATCTGGTCAAGCGAATGAGCCTCTGTCTGGCCTTCCACATACCTTATCCATTGACCAGATACTAATTGAGATCGGAGCCGATCGTGAGAATGGTCTCACAGCCGTTGAAGCCAGAGCACGTCTTGAGAAATACGGGAAAAATGAACTCGACGATGGACCCGGCGTGTCGCCAGTCAAAATTCTGATCCGCCAGGTGGCGAATGCAATGACTCTAGTTAAGCGTACCATACTCCCGAGTGATACATACAGATTTTCTGATCCAACCATTCTAGGTGCTGATCCTGGCCATGGCGGTCAGTTTCGGAATCGGTTCTTACATTGAAGGAGGAGTTATCTCCGCAGTCATTGTTTTGAATATCGTCGTGGGCTTCTTCCAGGAGTTTAGTGCTGAGAAGACTATGAGCTCCTTACGTTCTTTGAGTTCTCCAACTGCTAGTGTCATTCGTGATGGAGAGACTACTGTTGTTCCTACTGGTGAGCTAGTATTTGGGGATTTGGTTGAAGTCAAAGTTGGTGATACTGTGCCCGCGGATATCCGGTATGGCATCACTTTCTTTCAATTTGGCAAATTCCTCACTGATTGTACTTCCAGGCTCGTCGAGGCCATGAACTTCGAAACAGATGAGGCTTTGCTCACCGGCGAATCTCTTCCAGTGCAGAAAGACGCAAGCATGACCTGCCAAACAGAAACCGGACCAGGAGACCGTTTCAATGTTATCTACAGTTCCTCCACAGTCACGAAAGGTCGCGGAATTGGTGTTGTTTTCGCTACTGGAATGACCACTGAGATTGGATCTATTGCAGCTGCCCTTCGCGGCGATAGCTCGAAGCGACGCCACGTCAAGCGCAAACCAGACGGAACTGCGAAACCACATCGATATATTGAAGCTGGAGCTCTTATTTCTGCTGACTTTGTGGGTAAATTTCTTGGGGTAAATGTTGGAACACCTTTACAGCGGAAATTATCCAAGCTTGCTCTGCTCTTGTTTGCCATCGCAGTCATCTGTGCTATCATCGTTCTCGGCGCGAACGAATTCTCGAACAACCGAGAAGTCATCATCTACGCCGTTGCTACAAGCCTTTCTATGATTCCGGCCTCGCTTATTGTGGTTTTGACAATCACGATGGCGGCTGGTACGAAAAGAATGGTCAAGCGTAATGTTGTTGTCCGAAAACTTGATTCCCTTGAAGCATTAGGCGGTGTTACAGGTAGGTTCCATTTATTCCATTGGCTGAACCATTCTAACATTTTTTAGACATTTGCTCAGACAAGACCGGCACCTTGACCCAAGGCAAAATGGTCGTGAAGAAGGCTTGGATTCCAAGCAAGGGAACATACTCCGTGGGAACCTCTGAAAACCCCATTGATCCGACCATAGGCGAGCTATCCTACGATCAAGCAGCACCTGCTGAAGTCTCTGATGAGGACGGATCTGACGAGAAAAACATGACATCCTCCAGCTACGAAGATCTTCTCAGGGGTAATGATGACCTTGAGCATTTCCTCAATATTGCCTCTCTTGCAAACTTGGCCCATGTCCACCAATCCGAGAACGAATGGAAAGCCCGCGGTGATCCGACCGAAATTGCCATTCAAGTTTTCGCTTCCCGCTTCGATTGGAATCGCTCTCGATGGACTGCTGAGAGTAATCCCACTTGGACGCAGAAAGCCGAGTATCCATTCGATTCTAGTATTAAGAAGATGTCTGTCATTTTCGAAGGAGCTGCTGATGAGATTATGGTTTTCACCAAGGGGGCTGTCGAGAGGGTGTTGGATTCCTGCTCATTCATTTGCGGTCCCAATGGGAATGTCCATTTATCCGAAGAAATTCGGTGCCATGTTCTGGATAATATGGAAGCACTCGCCAGCCAAGGTCTCAGAGTACTGGCCTTTGCAAGCAAGGAACTGCATTATAAGATTGATGAGCTAAAGATCCCTGATCGAGCAATCATTGAAACAGATCTTGTCTTTCGCGGACTGGCTGGTCTCTACGATCCACCACGTCCGGAAACAGCTGGTGCAGTGGCACGGTGTCATGCTTCGGGTATTGCTGTACATATGCTCACTGGGGATCATCCAAGTACTGCGAGAGCAATTGCACTTCAGGTCGGTATATTGCCTTCTCAGATGGCAGCTGTTGCAATGGACAAAGCCGAGAGTATGGTCATGACAGCCGGACAGTTCGACAAACTGACAGAAGATGAGATTGACAAACTCCCTCTTCTACCACTAGTCATTGCACGATGCTCACCGACCACGAAGGTTAGAATGATCGAGGCCCTCCACCGTCGAGGACGTTTTGCAGCTATGACAGGAGATGGGGTCAATGACTCGCCTTCCTTGAAACGTGCTGATGTCGGTATCGCCATGGGCCTTGCTGGCTCAGATGTTGCAAAGGAGGCTTCCGACATTGTCCTAACAGACGATAATTTCGCCTCAATTCTCAATGCCATTGAGGAGGGTCGCAGAATGTTCGATAACATCCAGAAGTTTATCCTCCACCTTCTGGCGGAGAATATTGCTCAAGCATGTACACTTCTTATCGGTCTCGCATTTAAGGATAACACCAGTCTTTCCGTATTCCCTCTTGCTCCCGTTGAGATTCTATGGGTTATCATGATCACGTCTGGTACGCTATCTTCCACCTCGCAGTCTGCAATATAACTAACAGCAAACTAGGGATGCCCGATATGGGATTAGGATTTGAAGCGCCTGCCCCAGACATCATGTCCCGGCCACCACATCCTCTCGAGATTGGGGTCTTCACTACCGAAGTTCTCCTTGACATGCTCGTCTATGGACTCTGGATGGCAGCTCTCTGTCTCTCCGCCTTTTCCCTCGTTATGTTCGGCTTTGGCGACGGGAATTTAGGCACAGGCTGCAACGATCACTATTCCGCTGAGTGCGATACCGTCTTCCGAGCACGAGCAACTACGTTCGTCTGTCTCACATGGTTCGCGCTGTTTCTCGCCTGGGAGATGGTCAACATGCGCCGTTCCTTCTTCAGAATGCAGCCGAAGAGTCGCAAGTACTTTACTCAATGGGCACTGGACGTCTGGCGCAACCAGTTCCTCTTCTGGGCCATCATTGCCGGATTCGTTACGATATTTCCCACGCTTTATATCCCGGTACTTAATCATGTCGTGTTCAAACACACTGGCATTTCTTGGGAATGGGGCATCGTTTTTGTAGAGTCCATTTTGTTCTTTGCTGGGGTAGAGACTTGGAAATGGTTTAAAAGGCTCTACTTCCGTAAGCAGAAAAAAAGAGATGGTGGGCAGGTGGAGGATTTAGAGAAGAGAGCCTTCGCGGCTTATTTTGAGTGACATTTGTAGGTAGGTGTCGGTAGCTATATAGATCACACTAATTATCTAGTAAACTCGGAGTAGGCTTCCGAAATTAAATATTTTTTTCATAGGAGAAGTAAATATAATACAGTATTTATACCGTGTTACTAGCGCAGACAGCGTAAAGGAAAGACGTACTAACTATACTCCGTAATATAACTATAAAATTATAGCTAATAGAGCCGAATAACACTTTAGAAATATATATAATCTAAATAAAAAATACATTTTCGCTTTATAATTAACGTACAATAGCTACTACTAGCTTCTAATAAAGCTTATAAGTAAATATATATTATTATTATAAAAAAAAAAACACGAATTTTAGAAAGTTCCTAAAAACTCCTAGAAAGCTATCCTAATACTCTATACTAGGGTATGTGGTATTTGGTGCCACGTTCGGCTAAATATCCACAGCGACAGAGCCGCATATATGCTATTAGACAAATAATCCACATCGTAGGATTATTTGGGAAACTTTTACCGTCTTAGTACAGCGGTGAAGCGTGGAGTCGGGTACTAATAGCCCTGATTATCACAGGTACTAGCTAAATTATAAAGTTATAATAATACCTAATAATAGTATTATTATTAACGATTATAGGAGCTTACTACTAGTTAAGCCTATAACCCCCCGAGTACCTTAAACTACGAACGTTAAACTAACTAATATAGAAGAGCCTAGTAAAAAGGGAATAGAGGGAGTAATTAAGAAGGATACTATTAAGAAGAGCCTAATATAAACTGTCCGATTCTTAGTAGCTAAGAATAGGGATATTAAGAAGATAATTAGGGCTACTATAAAGGTAAGCGGATATAAGGTATTTATTGGTTTGGCTTCTTAAGCCCGAACACTAAATATAATCTTATATATTCGTATAGGGTTCTAAAAAAGTGTAGGTATAAATAGCTAGCTAATATATAGTAGTATTATAGACTATCTTAGATAGTACTACGTGATAACCCCTCCTTAGCTAGAACGTAGATATTATAACACTAGTACTACTTAAAAATAATTAATTAAAATAAGTAAAAACGTTAAAATAGTTCCCTCCCTATTCCTTAGCTATCTCCTTCTTCTTTACTACCCTTTCTACCTATTCCTTAACGTTATACTAAATATAGTTTGTATTAATTAGGTTCTTAAGTATACTATTATACTTTGATTTAGTTATAGCGTTAGTAATATTTTATAGTTCTAAGGTCTATAAGAAATCGTTAATCTCTTTACGTTCGAACCTCTAGTATAATATATTAATATTAATTATAAGTCTCTTCTCCTTTATTATACTTAATTTAGTAATATAGTTATATAGTAACTTTAAATCTATATAAACTTCTAGTAGAACTATAGAATCAAGGATCCTATTAATAGAGGTTTTAATAAAGAAAGTAAGATCGAATCTACTACTAAGAGTATAAAGCTCTAAAGTAAGGATACTATAAGTAATATACTTATACTTTATAGAACTCTAGTAGATTATATTTACCTTTCCTATTCTATTAATAAGTATAAGTATATATCTAATTTAGGAGCTTAGATCTTTAAGGTTAATAAACGTACTATTTATAAATAGGACAAGTTTAAGTGTTTTATTATTAAGTTATATATATTTAAGTCCTTATTTAATATAATCTTTTATTTATTTTAAACACTTATTTAATAGGTTAATATTATCTTTTATAGGCTCTTTTATTTAAGTAGCGTATAATAGATCAAAGGTAGCCTTTAGTTATAATACTATTACTAAATAGGCGTCTCGAGCCTATTATAATTTATATTACTATTATAGAGTTAGGTTTTCTCTTACCTTTCTATAGGTTCTATAAGAATCGATAGCTCTATTATAGACTTACTCTATCTATTTAGCCTACTTTTTCTATATAAGTACTAGTAAACTATTAGGCTCCTTTAATATAAGGCTACTATTAAACTTAATAGGTTTCTTAGTAAATAATTACTCCCTTAGCTTTGCTATTAGCTTAGCCCTATCGAGTTTGTCTTATTTGTATTAAGTAAACTCCTTGTTTATAAGAATTAAGGTATTATTAGTTTATAATCTAATAATACCTCGAGCTCTTTCTTTATTAATATATAAGAGATATAAATTATATAATAAGGTCTAGTATTTAAGTTAATTAATATAGAATTATAGGTACGTTTTATACTAATAGTTTTNATACTAAGGTTTATATATAAGTAATATCTTACCTTACTACTTAGGTTAAGGTAGATTCCTTAGTAGTCTAGTATAAAAACGCCGGTTTAAATTAGTAAGAGACTAGGTATAAGCCTAGGTTATATTATAAAAGTATAAATTAGACTCCTTAAAGTTATCTAGGGTTATAATTATAAGTATAAGCTATTAACTAACCCTTTATATTGTAGGAGATTCTATAAGTATAAGGGATTTCTCTTAGTTGCTCTATACTTAAATAACTAGTCTTAACTTTATATACTCTTTAGGTATACCTTTATTTTAAACGTCTTAAATAAACTTAGAGTTAAATATATATATACTAGGTAGTACGTTATCTTTATTAATAATATTAATTACTCTTTTTCTTATAAGTCTTTTAATCTTCTTATTATTAGTAGCTTTTATTATATTATTAAGTTATTCTAGTTTAAAGGTAAGGTATATATTCTCTTTATCTAGTAGGTTAATTCGGAAGATCTTAGTATATTTACTATTGTCCTACTAGTAGTAAACTATATCTATATTAAGTATCTATCCTTTAGAGTTAACTTTTATATAGAATACTAGTATATAGATCCTCTCCTTTAGAGGGCGTCTACGTCTCTTTAGTAGAGTGTTTAGATTAGGTTTAGGTCTAAATATTAGTCTTTGTCCTTATCTTAGAGGTAGTTAAGGGTCTTATAGTAGAAGTGTATTTTATACTAGTATAATAGGTACTTTAGGTACTTCTTAGCGTTAAGTTCTAAAGATTCAAGGTTTATAGTTAGGTCCTTATAGTTAACTTTTATTAATAGGTAGTAGAGCTACTATAGTATCTTAATAATTATTAGCCTTATCTTCTCTATTACTTTCTTTAGGTACCTTAGTATCTTTATTATCTTTGTCTTTGTAATAAGGCTATACTAAAGTAGATCGGAACGTCTTTTACTCTCTACGTTCT
The DNA here is from genome assembly GCA_900184765.1 of Hymenoscyphus fraxineus. Classification (NCBI taxonomy): domain Eukaryota; kingdom Fungi; phylum Ascomycota; class Leotiomycetes; order Helotiales; family Helotiaceae; genus Hymenoscyphus; species Hymenoscyphus fraxineus. Next base: position 2,309,736 of record LT855414.1, on the reverse strand, counting down.
TTAATTATAATATCTTCTCCTTATATCCTTATTAACTCGAATAGTCCTTCCTACCTTCCTTTATAATTTATAACTCTTTATATAATTACTAAATTACTAGTATTAAGTACTTTTAAGTAAGTAGTTAAAGGTCTATTCCTAGTTCTTAACACGTCTTATATTTATCTTTTGGACTATAGGTTTTAGAGTTCTTTTATTACTTTAAGTATAGTAGTAGCTTATTAAGAGTACTCTACTATAGGAGGTTCTTCTTCGGTTATTCGTAGATAGGCTCCAAATACTAGTAAAGTTAGTATAATACTGTCCGGTCCTACTAAGTCGTTTATAGCTTTAACTACTATTTATAATACTTCGATATCTCTTATTAAAGGAAGTTCTACTTTAATAATATTATATACCCTTCTTAATAGTTTATAGTAACGTTTAACCTTACTAATTAAGTAGTAAGCTTTAGTAGGTATAATAATTATTTTAGTACCTATTATTTTAGTATATAATCGAAACTCCTTTCTAACAAAGTTAGTTCCTCGATTATAGGTTAGGAAGTCTAGTAGACCAAGGTATATATCTACCTATATTTCTTAGAATAACCTCTAAGCTATCTTTACTTTTAAGTTATCTATAAATCTAGCTACCTAAAATCTAGTTAATTCGTTTATATAATATAGAACTTTCCGGTTATTAATCTAATATATGTTAATATAAATATTAAAGTTAAACTCTAAGTTATTATAGATAGTAAACTTAAACCTCCTAGGAGACTTATTATATAACTAGTAATAGTAATAAAACTTCTTTAAGAAGGTTAAGAATTTAAAGTCTACTTTATATTCTACTTGTTTAAGTATCCTTACTAATCGTTATATTAATAGATAGCCGAATTAATAGTATAACTAGCGAATATCTACTTCTATTAGTATTCTATTAATTACTATTAATTTATAAAGGTATATAGTTATATCTAGTTATTTATTATAGTTCTAATAAAAGAATAGGTAACCCTAGTAACGTATAATAGGTACTTTCTTTCCTAATTTACTAATAAGTATATTTTTTAGATTATCGAATTTAACTTATATTTTATTTATATTCGCGAGGTAGTATAAGAATAGGGTGTCTCCTTCGAGTACGTAAAACTAGATTATACTAATTAGAGTATTAAGAAAGATTAAACTAATATTATATAACCCTAGTCTATTACCAATCTTAGTATAAGAGTCTCAGGAGAGACTCTTAAAGCCGTCGTGTGGGCTAGAACTCGTATCGCTTCGTATACGCGGGGAGCCGGCACCGAGAGCCGCACCGAGAGCCGCATGCGCACTTGAGCCTCACCTGCACGCATACGGCTCTTTGTACATACGTAGCCGCATGCGCATATGTCGGAACAACATAAAAATAAGACCGATTTGTAGAGTCAATTAAGTACTGTCTTGTCCCCGATTTATATGTCTTTCCGACCGGTGGAAGTGCCGCTACGTAGGCGTAAAGAGCCGCATGTACCAGACATGCGTACAGACGAGTTTTAGTGTTCCTACAGCTGACTCATCGCACCCACTTTGACCCACTCTTTCCTTCCTATAGTAGTAACTTTGATTTGACCTTTCCTATAGTAGTAACTTTGAATTCGGCAAATTCTGGCCCACACGAAGGATTCTAGAGTCTCTTTGGGGATCCGAGGAACGAGGAATAAATCTACATCGCGACTCTAGGATTTTTAACTAGATTAGTCTATTACCGAACTTAATATTAACTCGTCCTTTTATAGATATATTAAGTCGAGTATTATAAAGTTTATTATATATTATATACTATCTAAATCCTATAGTAGATATAGCTAATACGCTAGTATTAATAATAATTCCCTAGTAGTATACTAGTCCGTATCTATTTTAACTTTTAGATAGAGCGAGGAATATATCTAAAGGTTTACTATTATCTAGTTCTATAAGAATAGTATACAAGTATACTCGATTTTCTAAGTTACGTATAATATTCCTAGTAGAATCTTTATCTAGTTTATTACTATAAGCTATCTAAGTAGTACTATTTATAAAGATTTCCTTATTATCTTCCTCTTTATTTCTATTAATATAAATCTATCCTATCCCTAGGTCTTTATCTTATTATATATTAGTAGTAGCTTTGACTATAGGTTTAGGATTAGTACCTTTATATTCTATTAGATATTTAGTAAACTTTTATAGAGTCCTATATTTATCTTATCTATTAGGATTAGCCCTTTTCCTATTCTAAAACTTCTTACGAGATTTCTTTCTTTCTTTATACAAGTATTAATTAGACTAGTAATCCTCTTTTCTATATATAAAACATTTCTTCTTATAGTTTAACCGGAAACCGCCTAATCCTAGTAGAGGACGTCTACTACTACCTATAGGTAGTCTTCTATAAAATCTTCGATCTATAAAGTATACGTCTATCTCTATTATTAACGCTATATCGTATTCGTTATATAGAGAGGTATTATAGACTATAGAGTTCTATAGTATTATTACTTATAGTAGTACCTTAGGCCCTACTTTATTAATACTTTCCTAAACTACTAGGGAGGTCTTTATACTATTAATTAAATCTAGTACTTTATAAGTTAGAGATATATAAGCGTTTAGGTAGGCTAACGTTTTACGGTATACTAGTATTAACTAATTATAGAATATATTATTATTTTAAAGGCTAGGAGTTAATTAGTATTAAATCTCCTTTATCTTATTTAATATAATATCGAAATACTAGGAGTACGTCTTATTAGGATTTTACTCTTTTGTCTTATTAAGGCTAAGTAAGTTCTATTCCGCTAGGGAATATATTTAATATTAGAAACCTTCGAATTATTATTAGATTATAGTATAAGCCTCTTAGATTAAGGGTTTAACTAGGAGAGTTCGAATATAAGTTTTATAGAAACTAGCGGCTTATCCTTTAAGTATAATTAGTAGGGCGATCAATTACTCGTTAATTAGTATTTTATAACTCGTAGTATTATTATAGAAGGTATAAAGTTTAATTAAAAAGTTATCTCTAGTACTACTAAACTTATTCGTGTTATTATAGTAGTACTTCCTTAATACGGTTATTTCTCTCCTAAACTCTAAGGTATAAGTGCCCTAAAACAGCTTATTAATTTCCTTAGGAACTAGTATTAGAGTAGTAGTATTAATAACTAGTAGTAAGGGACGTTAGTACTAAAAAATTAGGTTATTCCGCTATAAAGTTAGGTTATTTTGTTCGTTTTATCTAGTATACTACCTATTCGTATATAATTATTAACTATATTATCTAATTAGGTACGAAGTACGATTACTATATATTTAGTACTAATATTACTATTTATCTAGTATAGATACTAGGAAACTTAGGGTTCCTATAAATAATAGTATATTCGATACTAGTTTTAGTACTAGCGTATAAGGTTATCTTAGAGGGAGGTTTTAAGTTAGTATTAGTATAACTAGTTATACTTTTATTAATAGTAGTAGTAGAACTACCTTTAGTAGAATAGGTAGTAAGATAATTTATTATACTATAGGTTATAGTTATATTTAACTTAATATAATTAATAATAGAAGTAGTATTTGTTTAGGTTATAGATCTCCTAGTATTAATAATAGAAGTAGTATATCTTATAGTAGTATCTTATCTAGTAATATTTTCGGCTTTATAAGAATTAAGGCTATTTTATCTTTAATTACTCTTTAAATACTTAAGGTTTTAGGTAAGAATATACTACTTAGTTCCTTCGAATTTAATCGAGATCTTCTATAGTTCCTTAAGGAGTATCTTATTATTATTTATACTATTACGAATTTATAGTATCTCTTAAATATCTTTACTATCGAACCGCTAATCTATATATTCTATATATTCTTATTAGACTATAGTTCTATAGATTTCGAGTTTTATAGATCCTATAAGGCTTAATTTACTAGTATTACCTTTCTATTATTATTATTCTTCTTAACGTTAATCCCTTTATTATATAAGGTATTTCTTATATCTTATACTCCTACCGTTCGAGATAACTTAAGCTACTAATCTCTTTACTATCCTTTAAAGTCTGTTTAAAATTTGTTATATAACTATACTCCTTCTTTCGTTTTATTCGTATATTCTTTAGCTTTTATTTTAATAAAGGCTTTAAGTTTATTATAGGTAGGAACCGCTCTCTCCTTCCCTTTAAAAGTCGATTTAGTTCCCTCTTAATAAACAGACATATTATCCGTTTGTTATAGTTAAGGGGTCTTAAGTAGATATAAGTACCTTAAGTAAGAGGGTAAAGTTTATAATTCTAGTATTTTTAGGTATTAAATAGATTAATCTATAATTACTAATTAGTATTAGTTTAGCTTCTTAAGCCTAGATACTAAATATAATCTTATATATTTGTATAAGGTTCTAAAAGAGTATAGGTATAGATAGCTAGCTAATATATAGTAGTATTATAGACTATCTTAGATAGTACTATATAACGACCCCTCCTTAGCTAGAACGTAGATATCGCGATAGTATTAAAGGAAGGGGGAGATAAATAACTAATAAGGAATTAAATTAAAGAGGATATAAAAGAGATTCTAGACTAGCGACTAAAGTATAGATAAGTAGCTTAAGAAGGGGAGGGAGGCCCCCCCCTTAGCTAATATTATAGGTAAATATTATATAAAATACTAAACTACTAAAGAGTATATAAGAGTATATACTCCTAACTAGATAGTTCTATAAGCTTACTATATAAGGTAGCTCTATAAGTAAGAACCTATAGAGTAGAATAATAATAGAAATTATAGTAGTTATAAACTTTAGGAATACTATAGTAAGGAAGGGTATAATAGTAATAGCTATAAGGGTTCTACTCTTAAGGGATATAATAGTAAGATTTAAGAGTAATAGATAGGCTAAATTTATAAGAGATACTACCTAGGTAAAGAATATATTTAAAAATAGTACTAAGGTAGTCTATAAAATAATAGTAGTACTAGTAAAACGCTTCCCTCTAGATATACTCTATAATAATAAACTAGCAAGAATACTAGACTAAATAAGCCGCGGGTTATAAGTTAAGATACTTAAGGTAATAAAGATAAGAGCCTAAGGCCTAAATAAGAGAACCTAAATAATTATAAACCTTATCTTCGAGGTAACTACTATTAAAGAGGTAAGGACCCTTTATAAGAGAGGCCTACTTTAAGAGAACTAATACTTCTCCTATAAGAAATATATATTAGAAGTTAATATAATATAGTACTATAGGTACTAGGGATAAGGCTATAACTCTAGATATTATAAAAAGGAAGTAAGGTATATACTCTATACCTATATAATATATATAAGTAAAGAAGAATACCTAGTTAAGAAATAGAGTATAGACCTAAAGTATATAAACTATAGTAGGCGTTACTCCTCCTTTATTATAAAAGACTACCTAGTAGCCTAGGAGTAGGTAAAGCTTACTAAGGTAAGATACTTAGATAGAGCTATTACCTTTGCTCTAGACTATAATAACTATAGAAACGTAGTAGTTATATACGCTAGGGGCTTATAAGAAGGACTCTAATAGTAAACTAGTAAGCCCTTTAAACTAAGGAAATATAGGAGATCTAGTTCTACTAACCTAGTTAGGTAACTAATCCTCCTATATAGGGTAGGCTTGAGAAACGGATAGAGTATCTTAAGATTCTTATAAACCCCTAATATAAAGATATTAGGAACTAGTAAGGATAATATTCCTAGGTCTACCCTATAATAGTATAGCTAATCTACTAGAATATATATAAGAGCCTAGAAGCTTATACCGAAGCCCTTAATATAGAGGCCGATATTCTCTTTATATAGGAACTATTATAGAATAACTCGATAGACTTACTAAGGTACCCCTCTAGATTATAATATTACTTTATTTAGGAAGTAGGTAGGGCTCTACTTCTTATCTATAAATAGTACCCTATACCTATATAGTTATATAAGGTTAGCTAAAACTAAGCCCTTATTAAGTTCGGTATAGGACAAATAGCTATTATAATATATTCTATATACTACTTACTAAGTAAAACCTTATCTATTACTAGGATTATAGAAAGGGGGAGACCCTAGGGATAGGTCCTTCTTATAAGTAACTTTAATACCTATAGCCCGGAGTAGGATAGATACTACTAGACTAACCTAGTATTAGAATACGTATTATAGCTAATAGTAAAATAGGATCTTAACCTAATTACTCCCTTTAGTAAGGTAATAAGACTAGAGGACAGGGGTTAGAGGGACTCTACTATAGATCTAGCTATTTACTTAGGGACCTTTATAACCTAGAGATAAAGTAAGAGCTTACTATACTTAGACTATAGGAGTTAGCTTATTAAAATTAACCTTAAAACCCCTTCTCTAGTAGAACCTACTCTAGGGTTTAGCTAGAAGCTAATAAATAAGATTAGAGTTACTACTAAGGTAGAGTTAATAATAGTACTAGTAATTAGAATAGTTAAGGAGCTAGAGAAAGTAGTTAACTACCTTATACTAAAACTCTAAAAGATAGCTAGGCTCTTTACCTCTTCTAAGAAACTAAATAATAAGAGAGTAATATAATAGTAGGATAAAAAAGTAAAGAGAGCCTTATTTAATATAAAAGCCTAAGATAGACTCTAGAAGCGCTTTAGGACTAAGAGTACTAATATCTAGAGATAAGAATCTCTAGTTAAACTTAAAAGACTTACTTAATAAGCTTAGACTAAGAGCTAGAGAGGAGTACTATAGGAGGCCTCCTATAATAATTACTAGCTTTAGAAACTAGAAAAATAGGCAAGGCTATAAGGCTACCTTTAATAGGAGGCCCTAGCCCTCCTTAGACTAGTCTTAATAGATAAGAGAGTAATAGGCGATACCTATACCTTAAAGACTAGAATACTCTTAGAAAAGTTCTTTCTAAAGTCCTTAGTAGACTACTCTAGTATATTTAATTAGTAATTCGAAGGGGATAGCTTCCTAGCNACTACCTTATATAAGAGGTATCTAAAGTAGATATAGCTATAGCTATAAGGTTAGTACTATAGAAGGCCTAAGGCTTTAATATACTTATAAATAGATTCCTTTAAGAATATAGTAAGCTACTCTGACTTACTCTTACTACTATTATAGAGGCTAGCTTCTTCCTCTAGTACTTCCTAACCTAGTTTAAGAGAGCAAGGGTAGTAGTACTCTAGAAGCCTAAGAAGATAAGAGAAGAAAAATCTAAGACTAGAGCCTATAGACTAATTATACTACTCTCTACTATAAGGAAGGTAATTAAGAAAGTTCTTATAAACTACCTTATACGCCTAGCTAAGATAGAGGGTATACTACCTAATATATAAATAGGTAATAGATTTAGCTAAAATACTAAAATAGTAATTAGAATAATTACTTAAAGTATCTATATAGTATAGTAGAACAAGTACTATATATTACTAGCCTAGCTAGATATAGCTAGGGTATATAATAGAGTAGACTATAAGTAGCTCCTTTATATACTCTAAGAAAAGGGGATTCTAAGATAGATAGTTATCTAAGTAGAAAGCTATCTAGCTAATAGAAAGGTAATATTATACTTTAATAGTAAATATATAATAGAATAATATCTCTAATAAGAGGTCCTCTAGGGCTTAATCCTCTCTCCTATTCTATTTATTCTTTTTATTTTAACCTTATATAATAACCTCTAAAGAGTAAAAGGGCTAGTAATAGTTAGATTCTCGAATAATATAAACCTACTAGCTATCTTAACTAGTATAGAGAATAATATAAGAATACTTAAGAAAGGATAGAAGATCTATTAAGAGTAGGCTAGTAAGAGGGGTATAGCCTTTAAACTAGAGAAGAGTAAACTTATTTACTTTATAAGGATAAGAAGGGCCCGCCTAGAGATAGTCTAGTTTAGATTAGCTACCCTAGCCCCTAAGGAGAGTACTAGATTCCTTAGAGTATAGCTTAATAAGAAACTAAACTAGAAAGCTTATAGAGAAGCTATTTATAAGAAACTAACTACCTAGATATTTACTCTTACTAGACTTTTAGTAAAGATATAAGGTATAGATTTTAATAAGTCCTACTAAATATATATAGTAGTTATATATAGCGTAATAGTATATAGAGTATTAGTATAGTACTACTAAACTAAAAGAGATAAAAAGACTAAGAGTATAATAAGAGCCCTTCTATCTTACTAGAATAAGTACCTTTAAGTTATTATAAGAGCTTATAGGGTAATAGCTATTAGAGATCTTAAGGTTAAAGGGGACTATACCCTTATTAACCTATACTTAAATAGTAGGGTTACTAAATTTAAGAAAGTATACTAGAACCTCCTAGTAGGTAAGGTTATTAGAGATATATATAAGAAGATCTAGAGGAGGCTCCTTAAAGAAAGGAGAAGGAGACTAGTACTAGTATAACTACTAGTACCTTAGTTAGCTAAAGTAAGAGATAGTTAGCTTAGAGATTAGCTTAGGAGAGGGGAGGCGTCTATTAATAAGAAGAAGGTAGCTATAAGAGACTAGGCTATAAGGATCTAGGCTAGCTATTAATAGATAAGAGAACTCTACCTTAGAAGATAGCTAAAAGTAATAAATAATATTAATATCCTTAATAGTAACTAGTAACCTTAAGAACTATATAAGAACCTCTTAAAAGTAAAGAGCTCCCTACTAGTCTAGGTAAGAACAAGGAAGATAGGCCTTAGAGAGTTCCTATTTAATAAAAGGGTCTCGAATTAACTTACCCTATACTATAAGTATAGCCTTAGAACCGAGAATATTAGTTACCTTATACTTTACTACCTTAAACTATAAGATAACTATACTAGGCTCTAGAGAGACCTAGATAGATAGAAAGCTACTAGCCTCGGGGATATTAGAGACGCCTTATATAGTAGGGAAAAGGCTCTAGTAATAATTACCTAGCTCCTCTCGCTTAACTATCTAAGCGAGTATTAACTAGCTCTTAAACTTAAAGGGGAAAGGAGAGAGGATTAATAGACGAAAGGGTTATTAGATACGTTAAGTAAGTAGAAGGTATTATAAGGGAGGCTATACCCTAGGAAAAGGTAGCGCCGTCTTTAATAGAGGTCTTTATAATACTAGACTTTAATTATTATTTACTTATTTCTTTCTTTTTTTATCTTTACGCTTTATTAGTTAAGCCCTAACTATTACCTAGGAATTTATTCTTAGCTACTAAGCAAGTAGATAAGCCCTGTACCTAGTATATAATAGCTACTAAATAGAAGAAGATAGGTAAGACCTATAGAGCTAGTTAGTAATAGCTAGAGTTTAAATTCGTAGAAGTTTTATATACCCTTAGGGTAGGCTATACGCCTAGCGGCGTAAGACAAATAAATATTATTATTATTATAGTTCTTAATATAATACTACCTAGTAAATACCTAAGAACTTCTCTATTACCGAGTATATACCTTCTTTCCCTCTACTAAAAGAAAAGAAAAGAAAAAAGGAATCCTTTTAAACTCTATTAGTATAGAATCCTAAATGATTTCTCTAATACCTCTCTCTTTCTTTCTAGATATATTAAGAAAGCCCCCTCCCTCCCTAGTAGAAGACGGATAGGATATAGTATGGAATAGAATAGTATAAGGAGGGAAGCTAGCTAAGGGGGGAGTAAGGAGGGAGGGAGTCTTTATAAGATAACTATAACCTAGTAGAACCCTAGAGTACTAGGTATCTATCCTCCTAGGCAGTGTTTAGAATCTCCCCTCCGAACCTCTCCCCGCTACTCCTATCCTACGGATTCTCCGTTCCTATCCGTACAAATTAGAGCGCTCTCCTATCTACTCCTATCCGGACCAATTAGTACTCCTTATCCTCTCTAGGGCACCGGATAGGAGAGGGTAGGAGTACTCCTAAGGCTAGGTGTTATAGGTTTTAGTAGGTCTAAAATAGGTCTAAATAGGTCTGAAATAGTAGCTCGAGGGTGGTAAAACAGGTGGAAATTAGGTAGAAATGCACGTCCTTGATCTACACCTAGGGGCGGTAAGGGGGTTAGCATTTCTCGGGATATTTTAAACTCCGTTTACGAACGTACTTCGGTATATTATAACGAACCTAGCGTACTTTAACGAGCCTGGCGTACTTTCACGAACCTGACGAACCTGACGAACCTGACGAACCTGACGAACCTGACGAACCTGGCGTACTTTCACGAACCTGACGAACCTGACGAACCTGGCGTACTTTCACGAACCTGACGAACCCGACGAACCTGACGAACCTGACGACCCTGGCGTACTTTGAAGAACTGGCGTACTTTGACGAACTGGCGTACAGTACTTTGACGAACCTGGCGAAGTGGCGTACTTTCGAACTTGGCGAACTCAGCGTACTTGCGAATAACCTCATTTTTCTACCTTATTTTGGCCTCTCCTATCCACTCCTCTCCTGTATGTCACCTCTCCTTCTCCACTCCTCTCCAGACAAGTGACCTATTCTCCTCTCCTTCTCCTAGCCAAAGATATGGTTCTCCTTCTCCTCTCGTAGTGGTCAGGAGAGGAGAGGAGGGGAGATTCCAAACACTGCTCCTAGGTAACCGGGATAGGCTAGGTAGTAGATAGAGATAGGAGTACAGGAGTCTCGACTAGCTAAGACCGTCCCGTAATACTTCCCTCCCCTCCCTTCCCTTCCCTATATAACCATTCCTAACCTCCCCACTACCTCAGTACTAGGCAGCAAAAAGCAAAAAGGCCAAAAAGAGAAAGAATCTGATCACTACGAGGGTCGAACTCGCGACCTTGGCGTTATCTGGTTAACGGGGTTATAGCCCTATTAGCACCACGCTCTAACCAACTGAGCTAAGCGATCTGGTATATTCCTTTGAGATAGGATTTTGGAACCTATTGGGGTATTAGTATGAATGGCTGTGGGTGTGGGTGTGTGGGGCTTGTGCTCAGCTGGGATGAGGGGTGAGGAAGGAAAGGTGGGATGGGGCCGATGTTTGACCGGGTTGTTCCGTTTGTTCTGGTTTTGGTACGTGGGAGAGGTGGAGATGTTTGTTTGGGATTCTTGTTGCTTTGTTGCGGGTTCTTGTTGGGCTGGGAGGGGAGCTTGAGGGTGTGTGGGAAGATGGAGGATTAAGTAGGGAAAAGGAATGTCGAATGTTGATGCAGGTTTCCGAGTTCTTGGGGAATCGCATGGTGGGTTATTGACCTGGGTTTGGTTACACAGCGGGCATGTACTGTATAGCTACTTTGTATGTTGTAGTGAGGTTACATCTAGTACTTGAGCCATTGTAATTAGGAAGTACGATTTGATTTTCGCATCTGGATTTTTCTCTCTCAAGTTGTTGAGAGTACGAGATAGTATGTGCCAAAGTGGAAGAACGAGAGTACAAATCTAATCTGGAGATTACCTATGCAGCTTCTAGTTCTTCGAATTTCTCAAGTAGTAGACTCGGTATCTTAATCTTGGACTGGATATATTTATAAAACGAGAAAGGGAATCGAACTAAGTCTCAAGAATCAAAATGATTAAGATCCTTACTCTGGTTGGTAAATAAGTCCCTTTTCTTGACTTCTGAGTAGAGCCTCGAAAAGCTCTTCGGGTATATCAGGAAACCGAGGGAAAATGACTTTATGCCATAGGCAAATAAAAGTTGGCAATGAATAGCCTCCAATTCCACAATGTTGTCAGATTAGATCAAGTTTACTTCCTTCACTAAACACACTACTCCAGCAGAAACCATAACACAAGGAGAGGCTTCGGACCATCGTAGCTGCATTATTGCATTCAAGTGTTCTTCGGTAGGCTCTTTGTTATCATCACTCAACATCTTGGAAGTGGAAATGAAAGAAAAGAGAACATGCTTTTACCATGTGGCTGTTTGAAGAAGGGCCCTTACTCAGTAACTTGAGGTCTCAGCGCCATAGTCAGTGCCAAGGCTCTTTTCAGAGCTAACATTCTAGACAGATGACAAGCTTTCTGTCCACACATGTTGCAAAGAACTAATCCCGTTGGTGGAAGATTGATTATCTGCCTTGTTGTTCCATGCAAACGGCCGTGATGGCCAATGTAGGGAACCGCGGTACCTCGAGGCTGAGTTGCCTGACAGCTGAATGGACAAAACAAAGCTGACGCCGGGGACATAGTGCCAAGGCGATTTCGACGTGGATCTTTGTCATCACAGATCCGGTAGAGATGGCGGCATCGGGACGATGAAGGCGACGCGATATCAACATACAAATACGGAATCGAATGAGGCGTAAATGGGGTTCCCGACGCGAGATGTCAAATTGTTGATGGAAGGGAGTGGGAGTGGAGAAGACAGAGAAGAAGAGCTGGTTGCTTAGTCAAGTTCACCGAGGGACAATTTAATGCACGCCTGGTTGCTAACCGGATGGGGGTAATACTTATGGGGCCTGAGCTGCATCCCTGTGCACAAGTGTGGAATCTTTGGTACAAATAAAGCCCTGCCATGCCGCCCCGAGAAAAGTGAAAAAGCTCGCTACTGAGACTCGCCAGATCCAACACCCCCCATCTCCACCGCAGGACCGATCCTCATTGGTCCAATCACGGGACCTGAATAACAAAATCACACCTGCACACACAACACTTTCTACTTTTACTAAAAGGGCCGTCTACTTCTTGGGAATCGTCCGGAGTTTCCAATCCCGAATCACCGATCACTAAGGCCCGAGGTCCCGGTCGCCATTCATTGCGGTCACATCACGTGACTGGACAAGGAATCCCGCGCGCGTCACCTATCGCATTTCTGTTTGCGGAAGTGACCTTGGAGCGGGAATATCCTCACGTTGGCTTCACTGCCTCACCCCTCGTTGGGTTGGTGGCTGCCACCTGCTTCCTCAAGGAATTCTTCACCGCATTGGATCTACATAAATTCTTCCCAACCTGCTTGAAAAGAGGAACAAGGCCATACTGGATACATCATAACTATAGCGACAGGACAGCTAGACAGCTACAGCTACAGCCACAGCCACCTAAATCCAGGCCTACAGACTACAGTAGGTTCACTACCTAGACATTAGACAAAGAACGGGGCAGCTATCCGCATTAGCTTGCATACCTACCGCCCTACACCTGCGCTCATACGCTTCACGCTCCGCTTCAGGACCCGCTTGCTGTCAGGTTTCTGGTAGCGGCTAGGTAGCCCTTCACTGGGGATCATCGTGCGCGCCTTCGCCTGCAGTACAAAAATATGATGGACGATACATATGCGCCTCGTTCCCCCGACCTTTCTGCCCTCATATCTTCACCCACCAAGCAACAATTCACCTCCCAACCCACCAACAACCCACAATCTCCCATTCACCCTTCATATAATCTCCCCTCCCAGTCCCCACGAAATCCCTATCCCTTCCAGAACAGTCAACAATCACAGGCGCATCCCTTTGGCGGCGGAACTGGGTTTGCCGACTACAATAATTTGCAATATCAAATTCCCTCTCTGCCAGCCTCGCACTCATTCTCCACCACCGCGTCCTCCTCAAATTACTATCCGCCCTCGACGCAATCTCAATCACAACCACACTTTCAATCTCACTACGAACAAGAAATCAAAACCGAGGGCGGCTACCCCTCCACCAACCCCACCAAAGACTCGACCTACAATCCACCGCCCACCATGGCATCCCGCGGTGCGCGTCAACCACGCAATAACAACCAGACCCTCGCATCCTCCTCCGCGCCGCCTCCCACATACAAAGACCCCAACCCGAACAACATCGAGATCAAGACCAAATTCCCGGTTGCGCGCATAAAGCGAATAATGCAGGCGGACGAGGAGGTCGGAAAAGTCGCGCAAGTAACACCCGTCGCGGTCTCGAAAGCACTGGAACTTTTTATGATCGCTCTAGTAGGAGGAGCTGCAGAGAAGGCCAAGGAGAAGGGCGGGAAGAGAGTCACGGCTCAGCATTTGAAGCAAGTTGTGTTAGGGAGCCCGGAGCAATTCGATTTCTTGGCGGATATTGTTGCGAGAGTGAGTGAGGCGCAGGAGGGCGCTGGGGGAGAAGGAAGAAAGAGAAAGGAGAAGCAGGAGGTTAGTGAGAGTGATGAGGAGGTTAAGAAGCCTAAAAAGACCAAGGGGCGGAAAAAGAAGAATGAGGAGTAGGTGGTAGAGCTTGCTATTGAGGGGCTATGTCGTGGGTCACTGGGTATATGAATGGATAGGCGGAGTTTGGTGGAGTGTGTTTTTTTTTTGCCTGGGTTTGCTTCTTTGCGAGTGGCGTTACGGGCATATTACCATACACCGGGTTCCATGATTTGCAGTCTATTCATTTTCAGCCTTTTCGAGAAAAATTCCCAGCCTTTAAGCTTTTGACGAGGATTGTGATGAGGTGGTAGATCCTCAAACTTTGACTGTTATGGGCTACACAAAAGGATGTCACATCCAGATACGATTCAATTACGCATGACTCTTCTACGATTCCATTTTGCTCCATAAACTACGGATTCTGTTTGTGCTTTACATACACTTATATACATCCCGCCCTCTCATCGCCCTCTGACGAATATTCCCCAAAACTGTTTGGAAAGTAGCTATTTTTCCACCACCTCGCTAACATCCTCCAAAAAGTCCACCCCCTTCTCAGCCCATACCTCCCTAGCCTTCCTCGTCTTCTCACTCCATCTGCTACTATCGTCCAACCTCCCCCTCCAATGACTCCACCCCTGCGTATCCCCAACACTCTTAAACATACACCCCAGATTCAACCCACTCATCTGATCCCCCCCTTCAGCCGCAATCCTCGTCCACTCCCCCGCCATCTCATACCCCTCAATCCTCTTCGGCAACCCCTCCTTCTCAAAAACAGTTTTCAACTCTAACTCTCCTAACTTCGCCAACGCCCCTACGACTCCCGACGCCGCGGCTTTAATAAGATACACTTTTTCTTCAGGGGAACCGACAGGTGACCACCGGGAAAGGAAGTAGTATGCTAATGGCTCATCGAGCGTGAGCGCTGCCATTTTGAAGGCCGCGTGAGCAAGTGACTTATCATCTGCTCGTAGCTCTAGAAGCAGGAGACCTTTATCTACCAGCGCCTCGCCGGCGCCGTCGAAATTTATGTTCCCGTATGGGTCCGAGGTAGCTTTTTCGAGGTACTCGAGGGCTTCGGCGTGGTTTCCTTGGTGCTTTAGGATCTTTCCGTGGAGCGCCAAGGCGGAGGGGTCGTACTCGGAGACTAGTTTTGAGAGGGCTCTTAGGGGAGTTTGTGGTAGAGGGGAGGAGGAGGCGAGGCTTGAGAGGAGTAGTTCGTAGGTTGCTGGTTTGGAACCGAGTTTGGATGCGGAGAGCATTACTTTGGTGGCGAGGAGCCTTTGGAAGTGGGTTGGTGAGCGGCGGAGGATGCCCGCGAGGATGGTTAGGGTTGTGGGGGTTATGGAGTGGCCTATTTTTTTTGTTAGCATTGTTCTATCTTGGAATATTTCAATTCCTCAGTCGTCAATCGACAAGTTTTGCAACTCTAGGTGGAAAACGAACGTGTACAAACTTCCCTCTCCCATTCCGGTCTACCACTCGACGACTCATTCATATATTCCGTCAGAAAATCAACGATAGCTTTCGGTTCCAGATTTATAACTCCAGATTTCTGGGCTGCGTGCAGTAGAGTATCTGGTGGTAAGGAACTCTCAACATCTAAGGGAGGATTCTCTAGGGGAGTCCCTAGGGCTGATTGCCCAAGGACTCGACGACGGGTTGGTTGCGCGGGCCGCTTTACGAGACATTTCGAGCTGGTGTGAAAGCTCTTGCTTGTTGATGAGACTGGTTTTTGAGAGGGCTTGGAGAGTTTTAAGAGGGTGTGAGTGAGTCTTTTTGAGGCGTTCATTTTGAGAGTGTTGTGTTGTTATGAGTGAGTGAGGGGTTTGGGTGAGATTTTCACGGCCTTTTATTTTAAAGAGGAATCTTCTCTTCTGGGTATCTATAAATTCATTAGATATAAGTCATGATTGTTCGATTTCATAATTACTTACCAAGTATTCATCTTGAACCAATTGGTCCCTCAAACAAAAGTCACGATATTTCGATCGATATTTCGAGATAGAGAAGCGCTCACGTGAGCGGTGAGCTGAATGCGCTAAACTCAATTTGGTTCTCTTCCGTCAGACCCAATTAAAAAGTTTACTCGAAATCGCGGAACCATTCTTTCCCCACAAAATGTAGCTGCAGAGCAAAGCTCCGCCTGCAGTCAGACCCCTCACACCTTTTTTTTCACCCAAAAAAAGAGCCGCGCGACACTGAACCGAAGCTATCAACCCCAACCACCCTCGATCCCCAAACTTCCCATTCATGTTCTCTAGAATCCTGTCATCCGCAAAGAATCTTCTTGCCAGTACCAGTCCCCCGGAGTCTCAGGACCAGGATCAGAATCAGGACTTTGTGTTTGACGAGGCTGTGGAGAAGGAAGATAGTATGTTCTCGCCCGGTTCATGGCGCGCGGCGCGTGGCACGACTTTTTGGCGGAAGTCACAGGCTAATAAAGGGACAGTGGTTGCTACGAGACGAAGTGGGAAGGGGGGTGAGGAAAGTCCGATTGTGAAGCCGGTTCCTGTGTTGAGGAAGAGGAAGTCGGGTGGGATTTCGAGGGACGAGGAAGACGAGGTGGTGGAGATTGAGGAGCCGGATTTTACTTCTTCTGCTAAGAGGAGGAGAATTGCGAAGGCGACGCCGAAGAAGAAGATTGAGAAGGATTTGGAGATTAGACCTAAGAGTACGGTTTGCGTGGTTGAGATACCTGCCATGTCGCCAGTTCCAGCTACGGATCTCAGCGCCTCGGAACCGGAAGGTGAAGATGTGGAGAGGGAGAAGGAGAAGGAGGTCATAGTTATTGAGGACGAGGAGATTGAGAAGGAGCCAAAGATTATCGAGGAACCAGTGGTCGCAGTAAAGGTTTCGATGGAGGAAACCACAGAAGTTACGACTACAGAACCAATCCCAGAAACAGAACAACTCCCAGCCCAACGACCCTCCGACCCCGAAACGGCCAATAAACTTCCTTCTCCCAAAAAGACCTCCCCGGTTGAAGAATCTCAAACCCTCGACCACCTCCCGCCATCTAAACCACAACAAGTCCAACATAAATCCTCTCTCCCCGCCCTCCTGCCCGACGACTACCTCAACGATACACCCTCAAATCAAGTTTCATTCCCCAAACCAGCATTGCCTCTAGTTAAGCCGAAGAAAACGAAATTCCTCGACATCGTTGACGAAACACCGAAGGATGTGAGGATCGGAAGTACGACTTACAAGGTAGCCCAGAAGACAAGCATGAATCTTGCGCCGAAGAGTTTGAACAAAGCGCGTTTGACGAAGGAGAGTTGGATGCAGGGAAGGACTGGAACGAAATTGGGAAACGGACGGCGGCCTGTTGGGAAGGGGTTCTTTGTTAAGTAGGCAAGATGATCGTGTGTGCATATTTTCTGGCGTTTTAGTATGGAGTGGTATCATGTTGTAATTGCTTGGGTGGTACCAAGTACATATTCTCGATTGCTTGCCTTAATGTTGTTCGGGTATCTGGAGGCACATCTGCAGTTTCAATGCCTTGATGGTTAGCTAGTGAGCTCAGCCACTACTTTGCTTCTTACGAATTTCCTCGGTTTTACGAAGGATATGTCTTGTCGATAGATGACTGGTACATACTGAAATCAAATAGTGAGCGAAATTCCTCATATTGTTGACTATCTCTGAATTATTTGCGCTTGTTGTTGCCTTGAAACGGGTCCTACTATAGATAATAAGTGATTTAGCGAGATTTTTTAAATAGTCGCATTATAGAAGACTAGTTGTTAGCTAGGAGGTATTGGATTGATTATTTCATATTGAGAGAGTTGGGGCTGGTATCTAGGTTCCGTCGACGATGGGGGTTCTGTTTGGTTAGTTATACTGTATTGTGAGGTCTTTGGAAGTAGTGTACTAGTAGGGACGGGGATGAAAATTGTAGCATCTTGGTATACCCCCCGAAAGGGTTATTAAGAATGGTTGTGAGAAGTAGGTTAAGAATAGTGAAATCTATGGAAAATAAAGGTTGTTTTGTGAATATGGACACCTTCCCTGAGAATCCTTCGCTTATGGTACGGATCCTACCACGATCTCTTAATATGAAGTAGAAAGTGAAAAGGCTTTCCCTCGCTTATTATCGAATGGGATTGTATGGCAAGACACCGGTAAGATATTAAGGGAGAGTCGACTGGATAAGTTGAGTATTAAGAGGTAGTACCTACTGTGTTCCTTTTAATTTTTAAAACAAAGAAAGGTTATCAAGTCTTTCTTGCGATGTTTTACGAGGATAATAGATAGAGCTGGAAAGGCAAAACAGTGAGAGTATTCTTGGTTAAAAAGTAAATAATAGTCGACTGGATGAAATGTGTATTATGAGTTAGTACTGTAGTCCTTACAAAACGAAGAAGGGCTATCATGTTTTTCTTGCGATATTTAACGAGGATAATAGATATACCTAGGAAGAAAAACTGCGAGACTTTTTGGTTAGAAAATACATAATACAAGAGATAAACAACTAGAAGAAGAAAGATTCCGAAGACTATCGTGTATTAACCATACGGAGTGAGAGCAGTCCTCCCCCTTTCCTACCTCACGATTACTTCTACGAAGTCGAACTCGATCTTGGGTTTAGGTTTAGGTTTGGGCATTTGATGGAAATTGAAATTGAGCCTCTGCTTGGCAAAGAGGTAACCATGGATCGAAAGCAGCCCCACGTTCCAAGTCCCTGCCATTTGGTCTTTCATTGTTGGTTCTAATTCTATGAACCAATGCCTTTATTCTTGTGATATGGAGCAGATGGGTTTGTAACACTGTTGAGAGTTTTGAGTTATCGTTCGCTCTTCGCTGTAAGTTAGGAAAGGGGTTGGTAGATGAAATATGGGGATTTTTAGGAGCGTTTTTTTGGTATCGTGAAGAATGAAAGGGGAAATATTATGTGGCAGTGTCTTATTGGGAAGTATAGAGGTCTATGTAGGTTTTCCTGGTTTGAACAAGGTAGAAAGAGCCGCAGAGCCGTAGTTAGAAAGATGGTGTAGTGTTGAGTTGATGTTGTAGTGATACAGTAATTCGACTGCCCCACCTTGTCTTTTACGAGCTCCACTTCTTCTCTTCCCCCCCCTTGCGCCACCACCACGCCGGATCCCACCGTATAAACGTCAAGCAACGTGGCGAGCATGGCTAGTAAGCTACGAGGACTGTGTTAGCTCAATATTCTTTCCGTCGATTCCTGTGGCGCTCTGTGGGCGCTCACCGCCTCAGGACCTCGGCGTCTGAACTTTCCATAAGGTTTAATGACCCAATATCAGTCCCCGCGTGGCACATTTTCGTCGTCGTCAATCGTGCGACTCGTACATTTTCAGCCTCTGTCGTCTTTCTTCTCTAGTCCATTCGTAGATCAGCCAGTAGCTGGTCAATACGAGTATCCTGAAGCCTTTCGCACATTTCCGTCTGTATCGTTCCACACGCATTATTTATATGCAGTCATCCAAGAAGCATGGCTTCGGGGGTAACACAAAGACTGCTTTCTTTCCGCAAGTTGATCGAGCTATATTCTGCAAAGAAGTCCTGATATGGAATCCGAGAGGTTCTGACTTTCACTCGCTTACGAAAACTATACGGAAGTTCTCCGTATTTTTTATGTATTAATTCTGATGTAATGGTGGATCTCGAATATCAGCCCTTCTGCATGAACAGAGCCCCTGGTCTGGTCAGGTCATCAATACGAACCCCTCAACAGCTGGGCCTCAATTCTCGATTATACGACTTCAATACCATGCTTTCAGGGATTCGCACGACTTCACTACCATTATCCCTGCCCCTGTTAGCACGCTGCTTTCCTAAGAACTTTTCAAGTACAGAAAAAGGTAGGTAGCTCGATTCTTGTCGTCTACTACGTGGTAGACTTAAGTTGAAGAGGAATTAACTATTAGAGCTATCTTACAGTCTATACGCAGTTTTCTATAGGTTTAGAAGGTAGGGAAGGGGGACTAATAACTACTCTTATATAAATAAATCGTAAATTTAATCATACCTACCTTCGTAGGAGTAGATAAAGGGTACTTATCTAGCTACTCTCAAAGCTGCTTAAATCTCCTAAGTACTTTCAAAGTTGCGAATAGCTTTATTTTCCCCCTTGCTCCCGCCTTGTGACGTACGAGTCAAGCGTCCTAGGGCATAGGAGAAAAGCAGCATTAATATTTAGGGCTCAAATTGCCTCCAAGACGCATTTATCCCTTTAATTGTGCACGACGAGGGTGGCGCAAGGGTAGCGCAAGGGGTGGAATAGGGTTTCACAGGGGAAAAGGTAGTAAAGTCGTGCGAATCCCTGAAAGCATGGTATTGAAGTCGTATAATCTCAATTCTCGTGTGAAGAAGCTCGCCAAGCACTATTTTCAAGCTTCCGAAACAACATTTCCAATCAAGCCTATTCGGAATTTTGGACAAGGTTTTCTGGAATCTGGGGCCATTGTTCATTGGGCGGTGAGACCCACAATTTGGTCAATCTCTCGCCTTGTTACCTTATTCGTACTTTAGAAGTACTCGTAAACTCTTATTCCCCGAGATGGGTACGCACGGTACAGGGGGAGTCTGTTTATAAGATCTCGTTCGCCATGTGTGTATATTTCACCGGCTTTTTGTTCTTTGTTGCAAGGCATGAGTGTTGGGTGAATATCACTTCGTCCGTTCGTTTCCTTGCTGCCTTCAAATAGTGTATTTGATTTCTAATCGAACAACACCTTGGAAGCCTTTTCGATTTCCGAAATAATCCAGAGACAAAATGCAGCACGTATCATACATCTCGTTGCTGGCAAGCTTTTTGGCTTCGGTCGAGGCAGGTCCATATTGCTCTAATGGCCTATATCAACGCAGCGTCGTAACAAACTGCCTTGATGCGAAGAAGGTACCTTATGCGATTGACGGATCGGCAAACTGGACAGCTTTGACAACACCATACAACCTTCGCCTTGCATACAAGCCTGCCGTAGTCACCATTCCGGAGACGGCAGAGCAAGTCGGTTTCTCAGTACAATGTGCGGCCATGGCAAATCTTAAAGTCCAGGCCAAGGGCGGTGGTCATTCTTATGCCAGTTTCTCGAGTGGTGGACAAAATGGAAGTGTAATTGTTGATATGGAGAAATTCAGTTCTATCACTGTCGACCAAAGTAAGTTTCCGTTCACTCATTATAATTCTATTGAAATATACTCACATAATTCAAAGCCACATTTGTCGCCAAAGTAGGTGCTGGTCAACGACTTGGAAACGTAGCTACTGCCCTTTACGAGCAAGGAAAACGTGCCCTTCCTCACGGAACGTGCCCAGGAGTCGGAATTGCAGGACATGCTATTCATGGAGGTTATGGTTACGCATCACGAAAGTGGGGATTGACACTTGATCGCATAGTTGGTCTCGATGTGGTTTTGGCGAACGGGACTCAAGTCCATGCGACTTCCGATAGTCATGCGGATCTATTTTTCGCCATGCGAGGAGCAGGAGATAGTTTCGGAATCGCGACTCATCTATACCTAGCCACCGAAGCAGCACCAGAGACCGTTTTGTCTTTCGCTGTACCTTTGTCAAGCGATATCAACGATGTCGATACTCGCGTTGCTGGGTTCCAGGCTATGCAGGATTACACTCTCAACTCAGGCAAGATCACAGGAGATATCACATTCGGTGTTTATCTTGACACTTACGGAGGAATGAGTCTTTCAGGATGGTGTATGAGCTGCGACCGAACAACCCTCGACAATGAAATCATCCCTGGTCTGATTTCCGGATTTAACAACCCAGCTGCCACAACCACAAGCCTCAACTGGATCGATGCCGTCACCGCAATTGCCGCCCCAGCACCTTTGGCCCAACCATTAGGAAGCGCCTACTCATCTCACGACACCTTCTTAGCCAAATCCGTCACTACACGAGAAGCCCTTCCTCTCACTACCGAAGCCTGGCGGTCATTCTTCGAGACCGTCAAAGCAAACCAAGGCCAATGGCAGAGACCATGGTTCAGCATCATCAACCTGTACGGCGGACCCGGTTCCGCAATCAACAAACCCACAACTTCTGCCTACAGCGACAGAGATTCCCTCTGGGTCTTCCAGAACTACGGATACTCGACCAACTCCCAACCTCCTTTTGATCCAGCGGGCGCTACAGTCGTGAATGATCTCCAGAATGCGCTCCCCAAGGCGATGCCAGAGGGTGAATTTACTGCTTACCTGAACTATCTTGATCCGGAGCTGTCGCCTCAGCTTGCTGCTGAGAAGTACTATGGAAAGGAGACTTATAATAAGCTGCTTTGGTTGAAGATGGTTTATGATCCACTTTTTACCTTTTGGAATCCGCAGGCTGTAGGTAATTCTATGGCGCTTTGAGCGGTGCTTGATAGGAGTTGGAGATGGGTGATTTGATCAATGATAATCGATTAGCGATTCGGATTTTTACGATTACAGCAATGTAAACCATTAATTAATATGGGGAAAATGATATCCCATTCCATAATGTATATATAATCTCAATCTGCTCTCATTCTTCCCGTTCTCAGGTCTGTTAAGACCTGTGTCATGATTCCAAAGTTCGCGATAGTATTTCCTACTTACTGTGACCTCGTAAGATCGAGGAAACAAGGTTAAGTTTCGCTTATTTCATGTCTTTCGCATCTAATTTCCTGTGGTCGTCTCAAGGCTATGAGGAATAGCTTGTTACTTTGCCCAGGTGCATTGTAGGTAGAACCACGGCTCATACATGTATCATACACAAGTCACAGCAACTCTACGGATGTGGAAATAACCTTTGCATAGGCTGCGTTAAAATAGCTATGCTTAAGCTTATCTCAGAGGCACTTGTAACATAACAAGAGNGATTAAATAGTAGGGTCCTAATCTTAGTTAATCTAATCAACTGGACCTCCTAATCATATTTAATCACTTGATTAATTAAGTAATCAGATTAAATTGATTAACCCGGGCCGAAGCCTCGGACGGCGGACCGAGGATTCGGAGGGTACTCGGAGTACGACATAGGTGCTTAGCAAGAGCCCTTGTATTATATATATCTTATATATTTGTCTTAACTAAGAACGTTCCTTAGTTATAAGGATATGCCCTTGTTTCTAAAAAAAGATATACTTAATTCGACTTTTATTAATTCTCTAACTAGTTGATTATAAATCTTACTATAAATAAAAAATATATTTTATTATAAAGATTTTAATTTTTATATACTCTAAGGCTAACTAGTAGCCTTTTAAAAGCTTCTTTAAATGTATTAGTAGTATTTTAAAATATATACTATTAATCTAATTAAATCGATTAAATAAACGCCTCTTAATCTATTTAATCAACCAAAGTTCCTAATCTAAGGGCCTGTTTGGCTCAACCTTTTAAAACTTTTGCACCATACAAATAACTTTTGCATACAATTCTTTTATATAAACTTTCGCGACTTTCGCGACTTTTGTCCAGTTGTTTGGATACGTGCAAAAGTTTTTAATTAAATTCGTCAGAAATATCGTCTAATTTAGTTGCAAAAGTTTTTTAGATTTGCACCACCAAAATAAAGATATAAAAGATCTGGAGCTCCCAGGCTCCAGATCTTTTTACTTTTGTCAAATCTCCTTGCAAATCTTTCGATTCCCCTATAGTACCCCTCCTATAGTATCTCCCTATAGTACTCCTCCTATAGTATCTCCCTATAGTACTCCTCCTATAGTATCTCCCTATAGTACCCCTTCCATCCTTTGGTACCCCTCCTGCAGTATCCCCCTATAGTATCCCCCTATANGATACCACACAAGTGAGGCTGTAGGTATTTGGGGGGGGGGAGTGCGGGAGGGGGTACAACTGTACAGGATTTGCACCTAGAATAAAACACTTTTGCAGCTAGCCAAACAGTGGTGTATATTTTTCGTAAGATTGGTGCAAATGTCGTGCAAATCTGGAAACTTTTGCATGAGTCACTGGCTCCTTCGAAATCCGCGAAAGTTTTACTTTTGCACTACATTTGCCATATCTAAAAAATCGAGCCAAACAGGCCCTAAATCAAATCAATTTAATCATGATTTAGTTGATTACTAATTGATTAAGTGATTAATTCGTTCTCACGCTGCAAGAGAATACCAAGGATCAATCACCTACGTAGCCAAACTTTAGCATCTGATATTTCATTAAAGTTAGAAGACGAACTAGAACATTAAATGCTTCCACTATAGAGTTTAGAATCCTAGAACGGAATCTATCACCTGACCTATGATAACTACATTCACCCAACCCCTTCCACACATTAATTCGGCAAATAAGCCTTTCCCTACCATGCAAAAGTAGTAAATCCTGCAGCGCGCCACTACCCCAAGTGGCGCGTTGGTAAACGTGGTCTCATTGCAAGGCAAATCATTAGTCTAGAGTAGCTATTCCGACAGAATAGTGTGGCTAGCTGGTCCTGCCCGCCGAAACTCCTAGTAGAGTGGATGGTGCGGACTTTTTGCTGCTTTTTTTTTCTCTCTTTTTCTTTTCTTTTTTGGATTGTTTGGGTTACAATTTGCTTTTTTCTGTATTTTCTTGGGGGAGATGGTGGTTGGGTGGATGGGATGTTGTTTTCGGTACTGTAATCATATCGGTGTGCCTTCAAGTGAATGCTCGAACCCAGCCTGATTTCTATTGAGGGTTTTCGTGTCTTCACAAAACGTTACATAAATAGCAATCCTCTATTGTATACCATACCAATCAATCAAGCAATGTGCACCAATTTTCTCATCCGTTCTCCAAAACCTTGATATATAAGTATTTCTTCTGTCTCGTCACCGGAAAGCACGAGTACATTAAATCTAGGTCTGCTCCCTCTAACTACAGCCTTTTCCGAAGAATAGACTCGGTATAGTAAAAGGAATTTATCATAACTCCCCCCCAATATCCTTTTTCATAAAAACAGCTGAGATATGCCATGTTTTCCCCGTAGAATCGACATCAAACCACGCTTCCTCAACCGTCTTGTAAAGCTCATAACCCCTGCGCGCATACCACTTTGAGACGGAATGCTACACAAAGTTCCATTAGCATTCCTTATGAAAACACACTCTCCCTCATTCGTATCAAACCCATTTCAACCAATCTCCCCCCAAAAAGACCGAACAAAAAGCAGACTTAAGAACAAAATGAAACTCACAACAGGCAACGTCTTCCCCATCGCAACAAACCTCCCCTCCCTCCCAGGATACTCATCCGCAGCCGTACTCAGCACCAACGCCTTCCTCCCCCTCCCCTTCGCCATCCTCTCCACCTCGTCCATCGCCAAACTGCCTACTTTGAGCCCCTGCAGCGGTTTGGAGATGTAGAAGGCCGTGATTCTGAAGACGTTCTGGAGATCATAGGAGAGTTTTCCTGGGGGGTCCGCTTCATCGGCGTCTAGTGAGATGTGACCGATGGGGATGAAGGATGAGTGTTCTTCAGAACGAGGGTGGGAAGAATGGGGGGTATTGGGAGAGGTGGGGTAGGGGAGAGGAGTGGATTCTTGGGGGAAGGATGTTAGGTGGGTGGTTAGTTGGAGGGGAGTTTGGGGGGTGGGTTTTAGGACCTGGGGGTTTTTGTTAGATTTTTTTTTTTTGAGGTGCAATATGGGGATGTGATAAGAAAGGAACGAACAATCCAATGGAGTGATTTGTGGCCTTCTTGTTGTTGTTTACACCATGTCTCTCGGACGTTTTCTGCGCCCCATCCACAGGCGAGGCGTTGGAGGATGAGTCGGTTGATGTGTTCTTCTGAGTTTGGATCCCATGGTATGAGCTGGATCTGAGTGGGTGGTATTATAGTCATTCTGGGAGATGAGACTAAGGGTCTAGATGATTGAGGTGATTTGAATTATCAAGGTGGAATTTGCAAAAGGATGTGGTTTTCCATTGAGATGCGGAGTTCGTTCGGGATTCTAGGCCGAATATCGATTACTGGTGAAAGTGAGTCATAGAATGAAAGTGAATAAAATCAGGTCCGATAGATGTACATAAATATGTGGACTTTGGGCTCTAGGGGGGTTTCTTTCTTTTTCGAAGCACTAATCCGGTGAACTGCATATTATTTAGATCAGGATTTGACGTGAAGTATGAGTATCCTCAGCGTTTGCTTTGGGTTTTGGCTGTCTAAGAATAATGTATATTGAGAGTAAGCTAAAGCAGAATTTCAAAGTGAAAAAATGTAGAAAAACAACTCGAACTAGCATTTTGGCCTCCAATGTGAACTCTGTTATTCCCTCATACCTGAGTCTTGTTGGCGTTCTCAGCTGGAACCGAAAGTGGGGTCGATGAAAAAACCCCAATCATCGCATAAAGACATCATTAATAAATATAAAGCCCCTAAACTTACTTTTAAAAAGACAAAAACATTAGAAGCAAAAAGAGTGAACTCATATAAACATAACGATATAATATATGACCGGACTTTTCCCATATTGTCCTCTGAAACCAAAAAGGCAGCCCGGCTTGTGAAAGCCAGATTTATCCAGGTGTATAGTCGTACTGAGGATCGAACTCAGAACCATCTCGGAGACTGTTCAGTATGTGAACGAGATATCATAACCATTAGACCATACGACTGATTGTTGGATGGGATTGGATTGAGGCTGGTTATTGACGTATCTAATCGTTCCACCGGAAAAGCCACGAAGGTGGGGTTTTTACACTTTCACAGCATCTATTTTTGGACAAATGAAGGACCTGTTAGAATATTTCGCGGGGTTTGTATCATATTGGAAAGCTAAGCGAGGGGAAAAAACAAAGGGGAGAAAGATGCAGTGAGAATCTCGGGAGGCTAACCTAGGTATGAATGGAATTCATGGTGAAATTAATGCGTATTGTTTATCCCAAGTATGATGTTTATGCTATCTTATCCTCTGCTTTGGTACTGTAGTAGGGAGCTAGAGCTCCAAAATGCGCGCCGAGGTGCTTGCGTGTAGCGGGGACGATTTTTGAAGGAGGGAAAGGAGGATTCAATACAAAGAAGAAATACAAACAAGAAAAGACGAAACTCGATCGGAAGATATCTATTTCGAAGTATATGATATATCCCTTTTTGGAATCAAGTCAGTAGAGCCGTTACTGCCTGCGCATCATATCGTAGCTTCCCAAGCCATACATAGATAGAGTACAGACGTTTCAGGGGGGCAGGGTCAAGGCCAGGCCAGGGTCAGCTTTCGGACGCAAAGGCCAGCCTCGCAGGCGGGCTGGGCAGCCCAACGGTGGAGGGTGGGCACCAACGACTTCAACTCACCCTGAGTGAGAGAGCTTCACCACATCCCGCATCGCATCGCAATCGCTTTTGCAACAGACTACGACGTTCTTTAAATCGCAAATATCCATATCCATATCCACATTCAACCATACGTGCACCCACTTTGCTCTAGCTCGTACCTCCATCACAGTGGTAACGGCGCGGCAACATGGCTGGCCGTTTCGTGCGCGCGTCGAAATATCGTAAGCTTCATTTGCAACTCAGTGAGCACCGGAGCATAGGGGCATGCTGACACCTTCAACAGGACATGTCTTTGGAAAGCCCACACGCAAGGAGTCTTGCTACGATAACCTGCACATCAGTCGCAATGCTTGGGATACCAATCTCGTCAAGGTGAGGGAAAGAGGGGCTTTGCGCCTTGCACGCGGTGCGGTGCAGTGCAAGTGCAAGTGCTGGAGAGAACCGGCTGACGGGAATTGCTGCGATTCTAGGCCAACCCGGAATACCTCTCAGTCAATTGGGAGTCCAGTGGGGGAGGAGCTTTTGCCGTGATACCTGTCAATGAAAAGGGTCGATTGCCTGAACAAATCCCCCTATTCCGAGGCCATACTGGACCGGTCTTGGACACAGATTGGTGAGTACATAAGCAGATGCTGGTTGGGCCACGGCGGGTTTGGTCTGACGTTTCCAGGAACCCATTCCATGACCGCGTGATTGCCTCTGGATCCGACGATGGCAAGGTCTTCATATGGCAGGTTCCTCAAGGTTTCACCCTATACTCTGATGGAGACGAGCCGGTAGACGTCGCACCGGTGATGAAGTTGACGGGTCACTCTAGGTGAGCACAGGAGCGACTTCAGGCGTGGATTGGTGTGCTAAGAACATACAGAAAAGTTGGACAGGTTCTGTTCAACCCCGCAGCCGAAAACGTGCTTGCTTCCGCATCGGGCGATTACACTATCAAGCTTTGGGATATTGGTTCGGGCAAGGCAAATTTCACATTGAAACATGGAGATATTGTGCAGAGCTTGTCGTGGAGTGCGAACGGATCCCTCCTAGCCACTACCTCGAGAGATAAGAAACTACGGATATGGGATGTGCGACAAGAGCGACCGACCCATGAAGGCCCAGGACATACTGGAGCAAAAAATAGTAGAGTCGCGTGGATGGGTGAGCACAATCGTATTGCCACCACCGGATTTTCCAAGATGAGTGATAGACAAATGGCATTATGGGATGTGGGTAATGCCAAGGAGCCAATTGGTGGATTCACGGTTTTGGATTCAATATCTGGTGTTTGCATGCCATTCTGGGGTGAGTTGTCTTCTTTGAAAGATGCGATGGATACATATTAATGTTTTACAGATGATGGTACCCAGTGCCTGTACCTTGCAGGAAAGGGGTAAGTTTTTTCTACCAAATAGTGCAAAGATATTCTAATAAAGATAGTGATGGTAATATTCGTTACTTTGAGTACGAAAACGACAAGTTCGAATTTTTATCTGAATACAAATCTGGCGACCCCCAAAGAGGTCTCGCATTCATCCCAAGACGTGGTATCAATGTAAGTCTTTATAAAACGCCCTGATTTTTCATGTAGGTCTAATATTTTTCAGGTACACGAGAATGAAGTTATGAGAGCCTACAAAACCGTCAATGACAGCTATATTGAGCCTGTTTCTTTCACTGTTCCTCGACGTGCCGAAGTCTTCCAGTCAGACATTTATCCACCTGCAACCGGCCTCAAACCAGCGGTTTCTGCAGCAGAATGGCTATCGGGTAAGGATGGCATTCCTGCAAAGATTGATTTGGAGAGTGTGTATGAAGGCAATGGACCAGTTGAAGTTCCATCTGACTACAAGCCGGCAGTTGCGCCCACCCCTACACCTGCTCCAGCAAAGCCCATAGTGAAGCATGAACCAGAACCAGCAGCAGCAAGAGCCCCGCCACCAACGATGTCTGAACAAAAGGGATCTATTTCTGCCATGGCATCGAAGTTTCAAGACAATGAAGTTGAAGAGGAAGACGAGACTTCAAGCTTCGAGGAAATTGCCAAACCTGTTCAGAGAGCTAGAGTGGAACCCAAACCCGCCTCTCCTGCCAAAGCTGCTTCCCCTGTCAAGGCTGCATCTCCTGTTAAGACGGATGCCCTACGACCAGCACCCATCCAATCAACAGCACGCGTGCAAACCCCTCTTGCATCTCCAAGTGTTTCATCTGGACCAACAGGCTTAACTAATTCATCGGTTGAAGCATCGCTAGCTCAAATCAAAACTCTACTGGAGGCACAAACGAAAACAATCACAGTACAAAGCGAGCGTATTGGTCAACTTGCTCAGGAGGTTGATACTTTGAAGATGAGAGTTGGATCAGGTCCGCAAGACCAAAGTGAGAGGATTCGACAATTGGAGCTGGAATTGGAGGAAGCGCGTTCTTAGTATTTTACGACAGAACGAATTATGATTGGATGAAGTGTAGCAGTCTTTTGTAGAGTCAAAATTTCGAGATCGGTGGCGAATAGCGCGTGTATTTTTCATTTCCACGCATTCCACATATGTCTCATCATAAGGCTAGCCTGTGCCCAACTTCCCCTCTCAAACTTTGACTGTCGATATGCTAGACTTATTTTTAGGAAGTTTGTGATTCAGCGGTGGTTTCCTAGCCATCCAGGCCATCGTCCATTGCGCATATGTAACGAAGCTTGCCGATTTTCTCTTCACACAGAATGTCTGGCATCAGTTGAAATTTGGGAGCCATAAATCTAGTATCAAAGTGGTATTTTCGTTGTATATCATCTTGCCGCTTTTGCTCCGCGCAAGACAGTTTCAACTGTAAGTATCTCCCATTCCTTGGCGGCCACTTTACGAATGTTTTCCTTGAGGAATGCCTTGGCTTAAGAGGCGATGGATCTGCATGCTTTGAACACTGTTATTTTGTATGGAATCCTTGAAGTTATCGTGCGTTTAAATAAGACTGCTTCCCTAAACTTTCATGAACCACAGCATCCTGCATACACTCTTTTAAAATGCATTCTTCCTGGTCTTTCACCGCCGGTGTCGTTCTTTTGAGCACTTGCTCTGCAAAAGCTCTCACTCCCCGTGCGGAGCCTTCTGATTGTTCTGTTGTTCCCCATGTTTATTACCCCAAAGTCATCAACACTTGTTGTGACAAAGCCACTACCATCACGGTGGAGGAGTGCTCAACCGAGATAGTCTTGCCTACTGGTGGTTGTATTGACACCACGATCACCCAAACCGTAACCAAAGAGCGTCACCACAGCAAGACTGAGACGGCAGAGGCTACCAGCAGCAGCGAGAGTACCATCTCTAGCCCAACCAGTTATTTGGAATCATCAACCACCACTGAGGCCGAACCTACCTCAACCGTAGTATACAAGCGCGGGGAGCAGGGGCAGGGAGGAAATCGTGCAAACGATTTCTACAATAGAAAGAGGCCATGGCAAGATATGAGAGTCTATAACCCCACGTTTGAGGGGAAGAATTTTGATTCAGATGGCAATGGAGACGTGAGTTCGGATGATTCGACTGTAGAAAACAAGTGCTGACTGTGTGCAGAACCGTGGCAACAAGTTGAAGGTTACAGATAAATCTACGACAACAAAACACGACAACTCGAGAATCCTTGCCGTGGATGAATCCGGTGACGTGAGTATGAGTCTCTTGGGCGTGGAATATGTGCTGACATTATAATTATAGTACAGAGATAACGACTTGAAATACCATGGTGGGGAGGGTAATGGTGATGGATCGGTAGGTTTATTGCTTCACATCTCACATGACACGACACTGATGTGCAATACAGATGTACAACACTGGGTCAGATAGTGGAAACAACCGTGATAAGGGAGATTACCGTGATAATGACCTCAAATATTTCGATGCATCCAAAAAGAACAAGGTTGACGTCGATGTTAACAAGAACCGTTATGCCAACAAGAAGATTGACCTCAAGAACTCTGCCAACGAGGGCTCGCAGAACTCCCTCAAGAAAGAGACTGAATTCAAGAACTCTGGAAACCAGGCCTCGCAGAATGAACTCAAGAACTCTGCCAACGAGGACTCACAGAACTCCCTCAAGAAAGAGACTGAATTCAAGAACTCTGGAAACCAGGGCTCGCAGAATGCACTCAAGAAGACGAACAACCAACTCAACTCTGGTAACGAAGGTTCTCAGAATTCCCTCAAGAAGGAGCTTGAGTTCAAGAACTCTGGCAACGACCAAAGCAAAGGAGGATCATATGCTATCGGCAACAGTAAGTCACATTCTCAAAAAAGCGAACGGGGTTGTTGCTAATGATATGGTAGAACAACTTAAGAACGTGGACAATGATGGTAGTGGGAATAAGCTTACCAAAGTTGATAAATCCAGCAAGAAGCTTTCCGTCGATGTCGACAATTCAGTTACCGTTGTCAAACTTGAAAACTACCGCAGGAGTAAGTGTTATCCGCCCATGTGTTCTGCGATTGAAACATGTCAACTGACGTAAATGTAGACAGAGACCACTACCGGGAAAGGGTCGACGCATGGTACACCACGGGACTGGCAGCAGCATCGAGGTGCACGACTCAACGGCCAGGAGATGATTATGACTTCCAATACACCCTCACTGGGTTCTACTCGAAGGTTCTGAGAGACTGTATCGAGCTACCCATCGAGACTGGTGATATTATCGTGGATCAGAATTACAACACGCACATACAACCAACAAGAACCATTTTCATTACGCAAGAGATCTTCGACAACATCAAAGCGGAGCTCGAGCAGGCTGGGTTGGATGAACTTGGATTGCCAATGGCTGTGCCTCAGCCACCTCTCGTGGACGACGGTGATGATCGTCGATAGATGGATTTAACGTTCCCCTCATTGAAAACAGAGACAGCCAGTCACACAAGCGAAAGGCGAGGCACACCAACACGGGCGATGACCATCGCCGCCGAGGCCCTGTACCTTGAATGGAAAAGAGAAAGAGGAGTTTTTTTTGGACTTGTTCTGATCCTTTTTTTGTTCCTATTCAAACCCCTCTTTTCCTTCCGGGATGGGACTGTCGGGATTCCTGGTCTCTTGTTTTTTTCTGATTCACACAAATGCCGGGGACCAATCTTCTATACTTTTTCCTTTTTCCATTGTTTTTTTTTTGTGGTTTCATTGCTGTGTTCTTTTTTGGGCTGGTGTTGCGGTGGAATGGGAGTTGGGTCTGTGTCTGAAAAATACTATTTATCCATCTCCCTGTTCTTGGACTCTTGGTTGGATAAAGGTGTCTGCCTAGGTTGGTAGTTGTAATGCATTGTGTTTGATTGAATGATTTGCCAGTTCACTCGTGACTTAATGATCATGACTGGAGCTTTTCACAGATCTATATATTTTTTTTTGGTAGGAACGTTTTGCAGCTATTAATATTGCTCCCCAACTACTTAATAAGAGCGCTTGTTATGACGTGAGAAGATGGTGAGAGATCTGGTTATGACTTTGTAATCCTCCACACGTCTCTCAGAATGACATTATTCTAGAAGCCTCGTATAACCAAAATAGTTAGATAAAGCGTGTATGACGATTGAACGCCTACCTTTTTTTAGCCTACGTATGTCAGCACAATTAATTTACTTATGCTGGAAGTTTAGGGTTCTATTTTCATATATCGGTACATAGAGTAATACCAATCTAAGTATCTTACTTTAGAGTCACAATAGTAAATTGGCTAGTTATATACCTCCTACTAGCTATAGTACCTTGTACCTATAAAACATTTACTACGTACTAGCGTAGTCTACTTGTAGGTAGTACCTATATTTATTTAGTAGATTCAAGGGATTTTTGCCAGTAGAGGTTTCTTATTGGTTAAACGGACCAGAACAACCGTTTTACATGTTATATGATTTATTCCATCTAGCATTCCATATTACAGACCTTCTCTGAAATGGAATAGGATAGCCCAGGAAGAGGGCCTAGAATTGAAATAAAATCCTAGTTGCCGAACGCTGTTGGTAGATGAGGAAGGAGCGATGCCCATTCATGAGTTCCTTCCATCCCTCATACCAACCCTTCACTCCTTCCCAATCCAAGTCAATTCAATCTTAAATCCCTTTCCCCGTCTCTCTCCCTTCCAAACTAATCATGCTTGAGATGTACGAAAACTGTAGCCAAGTCCAGCCAGAGTTCTCCAGCTCACCACCAACAACTTTTCTGTTGCGAATTCCCATCTATACTCCCTACACTGCCACCTACTCCCAAAGCATCCTTTCATTTTAATCCAAACCCCACGGCCTTCTCCGCTCTCTAGATGCGACCCTCACGCACATTCAAAATGGGATATGTCCAAGTCTCATCTCCCGACACCAAAGCCCCAGCTTCCAACCACCCCAACGAAAGCTTGGAACAGTTCCTCCATCGCGTTCTTGGCAAGGACCATCTTTTTCAGGATTGGTTCGGAGAGAATTCTGTTACTGTTGAGGGTCGTCTTACGATTGTATGTTATTTTTTGTTGTTGACATTTTTTGTGTGGTGGGAAGTGGATTTACTGCTCGTTCCTCCTTCGTGCGCATGACTTCCTTTCTTTCGGGATCACGAGATGTTTGGTTACAATCGCCATCAAATTACCGTAGCTGACTCGACCAGAATGCCGATGGCAAGACATACATCTACGATCCCGCCCTAACCCCTAAGGAGGAAAAATACCGAGTGCAAAAAAGAGTACATAACCCCATCATAACTTCATCAAACCCCCGAAGAAACTTCTCCTCCGACTAACCATCTAATCATAGCCCCAGAAGAAAGAAAGCAAACCTGGTCGGGTTTACAAAGACTTCCGTCAACGAGTCAATAATGGCCCAGTCTCCGTACACGTTCATGGTATTCATAGGAGGGGGCAATGTGGAGTTCCAGGTGCCAAGGCGATGAAGCGACTGTTGGACAAGGAAAAGGAAATGATGGACAAAGAAAAAGTGATGGAAGGGGGTAAGAAAGAGAATGGGGATGGTGATGTTGAGATGGCGGTGGAGGCTGTGAAGGTTTTGGAGAAGGCTCAGAAGAAGAAGTTCAAGAGGGAGGATACTCCGGCGCTTTCGAAGATGAATGTTGATTGTGGGAAGGATTCTTAGGTCTGTTCTTATGAAGAGTGTGGTGAGGGCTTGTAATCAATGATGAGGTACTTGTTTCTCAGCTGGTATTCGTAATTCCAGTTTGTGGCTTTTGCCGCTTTTTGAGATGTGACTTGTGTTTGAAGTTTGAACCAGACTCATAGTAAGTTCTTGAGCAGGCTAGTAGCGAACAAATTCCAATAACGCGGTCCAGGTGCATGGTAAATTCGGTTACAGTAGCTTGATCGCCGCGTGATTTGGTACGCGTGGCACTCATGGGCAATCTTCGACAACAATTGAGAAAGCGTTCTCTTTTTCTATGTTTTGATTCCACCCTTCGTTTCCTAGCAATGAACTTCCTTATCTTATCATGCCATTTTCTATCCGAAAGATATCGCTCCTTGGAAAATGGTTGACTGGAATTGAGGGGTTATTCTTGAAGCGACGCAATGCTTCGTCCAAGCGAAATCAGGTTAACCAACAGAATACTTTACCTGATAGCCGCGCAATAAAAAATTAAGTCGAGGTTATTTAGCTATGAGATCTCAGAGTCTCAGATCAATAGTATTCATTACGGGCAACCGTAATTATAGTATCAGTTTAGAACGACCGGTATTTTGAGTTTTATAAAAAGAGAAGAGACCTGATGGTTACTCTATACACCTTTTTTAGAATAGTGTTATCCTAAAAGCCTCGTATAATTAAAATAGTAATATAAAGGGGTTAGAGAAATAGTTGAGGGTTATCTTTTGTTGGTCTAGGTATATTGAGATTGTTATTTCATTTGTGCTAGATGTTTGGTATAATTAACTTTTATAGAGTTTGTAGAGAGTAAAATTAGGTATTTTATAATAGGCGAAGTTATCGGTGATATAGGTATGGAAATAAATAAGATTACTAAGGAGAGGACGGCCTAGGTAGTACCCCAACTAATAGACCTGAGAGCCTTCGTAGCGATGAGATTCCTCTACTTGCTGAACGCCTAGGAGACGACGATAGCATTAGTTCATTGAACATTGGTATGTAGGTAGCTGTTGGTTCTAGCCATGACGCATCCTTCTGAGGAGTTAGATACCGAATTAGGATTTGTTACTTCACTTTACTGTATATATTTCTGAGTACTGGGTAGCTGTTGGTTTGATTAATTCAGTCAAGTGGGTGATGCAAAAGATCTATATTACTATGGTAATCACTAAGTCTCTGATGTTGCATGCCTAAGCAAGTGTAGCTAGCTAAGTCCCTACGTACTTATGGGTGCCATAGTACGCTAGTGGAGCACGCTAGTCCAGAAGGATTAGCTACGCTCGGAGCTAGCTAATAATCATTCACTATTGTAAAGCGGTATTAACAACAATGGTAATTGTTTATTTGTTTGTTAACAAAGAGGTTTGTGGTTTGTAAGAAGGAATTGGGGGTTTTTTGAATCTTACCTGCCTATGTATGATAGGACTTTCGGTTGCCTACCTACTCTGTTATCGTTTTGCGTGGCACGTTCACTGCTTCCCTTTCGATTTGCTAGTTGCTTTTTGATGGACAGGTAATTCATGGCTTAATCATTACTTCTCCGCCATTTTTGGTGTTTTTTGTCAACTTTTTTTTTTTTTTGAGATTTTAATATGTAGAGCATATCGGGGGTAGTTTTTAGTACAGAAACCCGCGGAAATAGCGCTACGAAATCCCGCCTACCCTATCGAAATATATTAGTACCACTTCTACTTCTATAATTAATTATTAAATAATACTATACTATAAGTATAATATTTTTCAAGTAAAATAATCGCTTAACTATAAGTAAAAGGACTACTAAGTAATAATTTAATTATAATAATATTTAGTAGTAGTATTATAAAGTACTTATAATTACTAGCTTTTAGTAGGTATATAACCTTATAGCCCCGCGGCCTACCTAAAGACTATAGTATAACTTCTACTTCTATAACTAATTATTAAATAACTATATATTATAAATATAATGTTTTTAAATAAAAGTAATCTATTAGCTATAATAAAAAGGACTACTAAGCGATTTTTTAATATAACTACGTTTTAGTAATAGTATTATAAAGTATTTATAGGTACTAGCTTAGTCGCTTTTATAGTACTACTATAATTACTTATATTTAATAAACTCTATAAATATTACTTAAATATTCTAGATCTTATATTTTAAGTATAAATTTAAGTACTTTTAATTAAATCTTATATAACCTATATATAAATATAATATAATTTAAGCCTATTCTCTAATACCCTTACTAACCTACCCCCTTGCCCCCTTTTCTTAGCTTCTTTTCCTTATATAATTTATTACTTAGCTTATTAATTATCTAAGTACCCCTTTTACTCTTAATCGCTCGAATAGCTTTATCTTCTACTATACTACTATTAATACCTTTTTTAATAGTACTAATAATAAGTCCCCTATAATAGAACTAAGTCGCCTTCCCTTTATACTAGTAATAGGACTACCTATCCTTAAGTACTTATATTAAAGGCTAGCTATTAAGTCCCTAGGTCTACTCTTACTAAAGTTTAGTAATAGTTTTAGCTAGGGCAGGGGTATATAAAGGAGGGAGGCTTATATTCGTAGGGGGTATAAGTATAGTAGTAAATATTATATAAGGCTATTTAAGGCGTATAAAGGAGAGTTAAGCGGTTAAAGGCTCTTTAGAAGTACCTAGAATAATATTAGCTTATACTAGTAATAATTAAGGGCTAAATAAGATTATAATTAGACTACTAGTAAAAGTATTTAAATTAGTATTTAATTAAAGTACTATCTTTTAAAGCTTACTAATTTTAGTTTTAAAAGTAAAAGTAAAAGCTTTAGTTAAAGAGTTAATAGAGGATACTACTTTAGGTATAACTTTAGTAAGGAGTTATAATTAATCTAGTAAGTCCTCCTATAGTATCCTAGCTTATACTTTTACTATAAATTCGGACTATAGAGCTAGTTAGAAGAGTAGCTATAAGAATATAAGTAAATAAGGGTATTCTAGCTATAATAAAGTAAGATCCTATAGTAGGATAACCCTAAGATACTATAGTAACTTAAGAAAGTATAGCCTTACTTAATCTAACTTATCTATCTTACTATTTATATATAATTTATAATTAGTTATATATAAATTATACTATTTTATCTACTCTTTAATCTATAGCTAGATTTATTATTATAACTTAATTAGTAGCTTATTATCTATATAAAGGATATAATAATCCCCTCTATTAATATTAAATCTAGCTAAAATATATATAAACTTAAGGAGGAGGCCTATTAGGTAAGTATTTATAAGGGCGCTAGAAGTCTACTATCTAGTATAACTAACTTAAATATTATAATAAAAGTAAGTATATAAAAGTAAAAGGAGCTTAAATATATACCTTATTATACCTTATATTATAGATCTCTCCTTTATATACTTTTACTCTTTAACTAGCCTACGTTTTTATTATTAATTTAACTCTAACTATATTAAATATAATATTAGTATAGTCTAGTTAAATAAGATATAAGAACTCTTTTTTAGGCTCTTATACTATTCCTACTACTAATTTATATTAGTACTAATACTATTAACTATAAAAAAAAGGAGGTACTTCCCTATTATAGTACTATTACTAAAATAAGTACTAAGCTAGTATAGATATAGTATAAAGTTTAATATCTTTATACCTAAGTATACTTATATATTATACTTTACTCTACTTATTTATCTTACTATTATATATAATAAGTATAAGTATATAATAAGTAGTAATACCCTTAGTTTAAGATAATACTATAAGTAATAGATTAAGTAGCTCTATTATCCTTTAATTCTCTTTATATATAATAAAATAGTATATAAAGAGTAAATTAACTTAAGTATAAAGTACTTATATAATAAGATAGTTATTAATTAACTTTTTTAATAAATACTTATTAATTATAATAAACTATTTAAAGGTATATCTACTATAAATATTATTAGTACTATAGTCCTAGTAGTTATTACACTTTTAAGTATACTATAAAATTATAAGTAAAATACTATAAAATTTAAAGTAAATAATAAACCTATATACACTTAATTACTAGTATCTTTACTTTAAAAGTAGACCTATAAAACTTAAACTCCTTATAAAAACCTAGTACTTTTTACTACTTAAATATCTAAGCTAGCTTAGATATCTAGGTATTAATTATACTAAAAGTAAAGGGTCTATTATAAAGTAGTAGTAGCCTATTCTTATTAACCTTTAACCTATCTTTTACTAGACTATATACTACTATTAATATATCTTGTTTTACTAAACTATAAGCTTTCTTAAAATTAATTAAAAGTTATTTAGCGATTTCGAGTATACGCTTACCTAAAAGAGTCTCTATTATATCTACTAGGAGCTTATACTTCTTATAAGAGGGGTTATTTAATAATAGGGTAAGTAGTAGAGCTAGATAAGAAGAAGAGGAGGTAGAGGTAGTAGAAGTTTAGTCTTATCTTTTAGCTATAATAGCTACTCTTTATATTAAATGTTCTAAGAGTTATTTTACTATTAGTAGCTTATAATATAGTATAATAACCTTATCTAAGAATTAGTATACTTTATTATATATAATAATCTCTTTATTAATATATATATAGTCCTAATAAAATTACTTAAAAAGTTAGCTAAATCCTATTTCTAGAGATTAAGTATATACTTACTATTTATATTATAATTTAGTATATATTTTTATTATATTTATAGGCCTTATACCTTCTTATTAGATTAAAGCTCGATTAATTAAGGCCTAGCTAGCGTTTCTATTACTAACGTTAATTATAAGGCGTTCTACCTTATTAAAAGCTTATAGTAAGGTAGCTTTCGGAAGGGCCTTTTTTAGTAGTATATTAGTAGCTAGACTTAATTATAGAACTAATAAAAAATATCTTAAATTATACTATATTTCCTAAGTATTTATAGATAATTAGTATAAAGAAGTAATATAAAAGGGGTAGTAGGTAAAAGGAATATAAAAATAAGGTTAGTTAGTCTTTTTTACTATTTATACTATAACCGTTAATTTTAAGGCTTTTTATAGTATATTCTAGTATAAAGGATATATATAAAGGATATATAAATTATATATAATTCCGGCTTCCGCGAGTATATATTAAAGCGTATTCCTAGCGTCTAATTAGCTAGATATAAAGGATATATAGTAGTATTAGTAGCGCGGAATTCTATAATAGAAATATCGCTTCCGCGAGCCTACGATATATAAAGTATATTAAGGGTAGTTTTTAGTATAGAAACCCGCGGAAATAGCGCTACGGAATCCCGCCTACCCTATTAAAATATATTAGTACTACTTCTACTTCTATAATTAATTATTAAATAATACTATACTTGTTAGTATAAGTGAATTATACTACTCGAGGCCACTTACGTGNATAATACTTTCGATACTAAACTATTAGCCTTACTCTAATACTTTCCTTATTATCTTTCGGCTTTATTAACTTAGAGTTAAACTAATACTAATTAGTATAAGCGCGCGTATAAATTAGATAACTATAATTCCTCGACGCTAGATATTATAGCCGTTATAAAGTAGTAGTTCTACTACCTTACCTTTTAATATAAATTTATTACTAAGGGATAAAACAAGGTAGAACTAATACTAACGTAATAAGTACCTAGAGAGACCTCGAAAGTACTAGAATTATATATTATAGTAGCTCCTAGTTAACGATTAATTTATTAACTTAGTACTCTAAACTATAAGACTTAAAGACTAATATAATTTGTATTAAGTTTAGGTTTATTAAAGGATAGCCTAGCTATTACTATAGTACGAATTTAGTATAGCTAGATATTAAAGGATTAAGCGTAAAAGCCTAATTAATACTTTATCTTAATTATATAATATTTCACCTAGTTCTATATTTGTCTATTCTATTATAAAACAGATACTAAAAGCCCTCTAAATTCGACTATAAAATATAGTTCTATATTCGCTAGTTCTATTATAAAACTAGTATAAAAGCCCTTTAAATATAAATATAAAATATAGTTCTATATTCGCCTATTCTGTTATAAAATAGGTACTAAACCCTTTAATACTACTACTACTTCCTTTATTATAAACGAGTAATAATATTACTAAGTTAAGCCTTAAGAATATTACTATATTTACCTTTTATAGAAGTAGGATACCCCTTAATTACCCGCTAAAACAATAGTATTCACCCTAGAATACTATATAACTTCTACTATATAACTTAGTAACTATAGCCTACGCTACTAGTAGTTCTAGTCTAGGAGGACCGGAAAGTACTATACTTCGAGCTACTACTAGTACCTAATAATAATAACTCTAGTTTCTTAATTCGCCTATAGTTATACTAAAACTAATAATTAATATAGTAATATATAGGGATAATAAAAAGTAATTAGTCGATTTATCTAACTATAACCCTAAACCTAATCTACCTAATAATAAAATTAATAAAGGAGAGCGAATTCTACCTAATAATATACTATAAATTCTACCTTATCTCGTAGACTTTAAAGAGGACAAATTATTACTTAGTAAGTACGTTACTTTATAGCGTAAGGATTACTAGTCTAAGACGTATCCTACTAGTTATTATATAAATAAACTACTTAAAGATAGTAATCTATACTATTAATTTATAAAGGATTTTAAGACTTAGACTTTAAAAAACTTTAAGTTTACTTATATAAGAAACCTTAGACAACTTTATATAGTTCTTTAAGACTATAGTATTTAGATTAATAAGAGACTATAGGAGGTACGAGTTTCTCTTACTTTATTTTATACTATTTAAGAATAAGCTTCTATATACTAGCCGACTAAAGATATTATTAAATAAGTTAGTACTAGATAAACTAATTTAACTCTATTATAAATATACTATAGTAACCTTTATAATTCGAAGGCTATAAATAAGATATTTATACTACTATTATTAAACCTTAGTAGACTACTTTCTTAATAACCTATAGAAGAAATACTAAGACCTAAATTACGTTTTAGATCTTGTCTTTTAAAGTAGTCTTTAAGAGTAAGTTTATACTTACCGGACCCTATAAAACTACTTAACTTAACTAGTATAATACTAGATCTATAGCGCCTAAAACTAAGCTAAGTATATACTACTCCTTAGCTACGTATACCTTTTTAGATAATACTAAAGGTATAACCTTCTTAAGCTTATAATATACTAAGATTAAATAATCTATTTTGTTAATCTATAGTTAATCGATAATTACTAGATACTATTAATAAGAAGGACAACTATAGTAAACGTAAGTAATATAGTAAGCGTAGACGAGTACCTACTATAGAGATAATTATATTAATACTATAAAAGCTAGTATAGTAAATATATAATATTCTACTATTCGAACTACTAAGTCTACTACTAAGCTATACGTTAATAGACTTTTATATAAACCTTCGAAAGCTTATAGAGAATATCCTTAATACCTTGATTCCGAGTATATATATAATACTACTTTAAGCTCTACTATTTAGATATCTACTACCTCCTTACTAACCTATAGCTATTCCTACTTAAGGTAATATATTCTTAAAACCTAAGGTATACGCTCTATAACCTTAAAAGCCTAGGAGTTCTATATAATCCGAATTAATTAACTTAATTATAAGTAAATTTTAAGCGGAACCTTAGGAGCTATTTCTATAGCGAGAATATTTTATACTACTAACTCTAGGACGAGCTATACCTAGTATAGAGAATTATACGAGCTATAACTTTACTATAGTACTATAATAACTGTAAGTACTAGAAGTATAGTAGTAGACTTATAAGCTAGAATAGTCTAAATAGCTATATTCTCTACCTATTCGTACTAGCTGTAATATTCTAAAGCTTTCGAATAACTAGTAATATAGGACTACCTTTAATTAATACCTAGCTCTACTACCTCTAGTAGTAGCTCTACCTATTTAATAACCTTAGTAACCTTAGTTAGTTATTCTATTCTATAATATAATTTTAACTATAAATTATATTCTATTACCTTTACTACTTAGACCTACCGCGAACAGCTAATAAATCTAAACCCTTTAAAAGACATATTATAATAATATAAGATATAAAGGTTATAATAATATATTTATTATAAAATTATAAGTCTTTTATTAATAATATAAAATAATTAGTATTTAAGTAAATAGTCTTCTAAAGGTCTTTCCTACTATACTTAAAGGAGACGTATCTATATATTATTATACTTAGATTACTAAGTTAAATCTACCTTTTATAAATATTATATAAGCTATATAAATATACTTTAAGGATAGAAACTACTATTAATATATATAAGATAAATAGAATAAGTATACGCTCGATTACCTTAAAAACGAACACCCTAATAAATTACTTATAGTATATTTTAATATAATACTTACTAAGTTATAAGATCTTTATACAGGTCTTCTAGATAATTTATAAGATAATAAGTACTTTTATAAAAGTATTATTTACTATTATTATAGAATCCCTAAGTATATTAATATTATTATTCAACTAATCTAATTATAGTTAGTAAGCTTATTACTTCTATAAAGTCGTTGATTTTATAATATAAGTTTATTAAAGGTATAATATATAGAAATAAGGGTAACCTTAAAGGTACTTTTACTACGAAATTAGCGGATAACTCTACTTCCCTTCTATTAACTTCGTCTTAATAACTATAAGTATATTCAGATGTTTACTATATAGACCGTAAATTCTACGGATAAGATAGACGTAATCGTAAGGATTACAGTAATCGACAGGGTTATAATAGACTTTATTAGATATATAAGAGTCTAAACTACTATATAAATAAGTATTCTATTAAGGAATAGGTACGGTATAAGAAGAAGTAGTAGAGTTAATTTAAAAAGACCTACAAGGGTAGTTTTAATAAGGATAAATTAGATAAGATATATTATACGTTTGTTATAGATTTTAAAGGTTTAGATACCTCTAAAAGTAAGAGTTCTATAGACTTAGATTCGAGTTCTATTAAACTAGCTAAATGTAATATAGGCTACTACTATATAATAGAACTTATTACTTTAGATTTATTAGATAATAATAGTACTTATTAGCTAGTAAACTAGTTTAATAATATATCTTATATATACTAGATCGGGTTTCGTACTAATAATAAGCTATTCCGTAGTAATTAAGATATAGATAAAACAGGCGTACTTTCTACTATTACTACTATAAGAGCTTTAATACTAAACAAGCGCTAGGGCCTAGAGCACTTTTATAGTATTATAATCGATATAGGTATAGCTACTTTTAACTCTATAGGATAGGATTAATATATAGTATATAAAGCTATTTATACTTCGCTATTATAACTAAGTACTATAAGCGTTTAATTTAGTATTAGAGTATCGACCGCTAAGGGTTATATAACTATTGATATACTACTCGGACTAATAGACTTTTATATATTTAAGATCGAGCTTCTATTTATTATATATCTATAAGAGTTAGATAGACGTAAAGCTACCTTCCTTAATCTTAAGAACGTAATTCGATAAGAGGATAAATCTTATATTATAGTTATCTATTAATTTAGACACCCTTTTATAGTATAGGGATAAGCCTTATATAACTTTATATAGTAATTCTTAAACTCTCTAACTAAAACTAAATTACGTTAACTTTATAAGCGATTTAGCTACCTATCTATCTAGAGATTATAGAAAGTTATAGAACGAGCCGGATATAAAGTAGACTCGTATATCCTTAAAAAGTTAGCTAAGTACTATAATTACTATTAAAAGTATAGTGCCTTACTATATAGATTCCGCTTTACGCTTAAGGATAATAAGGACTTTAATTATATAGTCTATATAAATATCTTCTTTATTTTAGGACAATCCGTACTCTATATAATTAATAAAGCTACTAATTAGAATATAGTATATTAGCTTTAAAACCTCTTAGTAAAACATGTCTAGGATATAGTTAGAAAGTACTAGATTTATATATTTATAGAACTAATAGATATACTTATAACTAACGTAGGAAAGAACTTTACGTTTAAGGAGTTTAAGTTATATACGAGTATATAAGGTATTTAAATAACTACTATACTAGTAGAAGTATATAATTTAATTAGATTAGTTAAACGTTACTATAAGCTAATTCGCCGCGCCTACTTAATTATCTATAAAGAGCTCCTAAACCTATATAAGGATTTTATACTCTAAATAGTAGTAAAAGCTATTAATAATACTATAGGACCTAATAGACTAACTCTAACCTTACTTGTATTTAGTATATATCTAAAGATAACTAACTATAAAACCTATTTAACTATAGTCGCTTAACGCTCCGAAATACTTCGAAAGGCTATAGTAGAAGTATATAAGATTAAAACTAAACGCTAAGTTTATAATACCCTTAATATACGAAATAGACCTTCGAATA
The DNA here is from genome assembly GCA_900184765.1 of Hymenoscyphus fraxineus. Lineage (NCBI taxonomy): Eukaryota > Fungi > Ascomycota > Leotiomycetes > Helotiales > Helotiaceae > Hymenoscyphus > Hymenoscyphus fraxineus. The sequence continues at coordinate 2,264,966 of LT855414.1, read as the reverse complement.
AAGTTAAAGATTTACTACTAGGTTCGAAAGTTTAGGTTTAGCGTAAGAATAAGAAGTAGTAAGGACTATATCTATTATAAGGATAAGATAGTAAAGAAGTTACTATTAAAATTAATAATTAATTAGTTAAGTTTTAAAGTATAGTTATTAAACCTTATTATTTAAATAAAGATATAACTAACCTACTTAATCTACTACTTTATATTAAACCTATAGATATAATAACTTATTTAGGTACTAAGGATATACTACTTTCGACTAATAAACGAGTAGTACTACCTAAGAGTTAAACCTAGCTAAAGCGCGGTCGTAGTTACCTACGTAAGTATACTATAGTTTATTACCTTAAGGTAACCTCGACTTAGGACTTAGAAAATAGCGATTTAACCTATATATATCTTATAGATAATAGTACTATTTATATTGCTTTTAATAACTCTTAAGAGATTAAAATAAATAGATTAATAAAGAATAGAATATATAGAATTATTTTCTTTAATAATCTATTAAAAGACGCTTATATATTTAGTTCTAGATTTATTAATACTATTAAAAATAAGGGAACTTCTACTATATTTAAGAAGTTAAAACTAGTTATTAAAGCCTTTAACGACAACAAAAAGAAAATAGTCCTAATATAGTCTCTAATAATTTAATATATTAGTATTCGATTAATTATTACTCTTATAGTTATCCTTTTATATACTAGAGACAAACCTTTAAAGCTATAGCTCTATAATATAGTTTAAGTATATACTTAATTAAAAACTACGCTTAATTAACTATTCTTTATATAAGGACTAAAAGGATCGCTAAAGTAANTACTATATAGTATTCTAGAGTCTAGTAACTACTAGTATAATACGTATCTTAAACACTATATAGAGAAGCTATATATAAAGTAATCTACGTACGACTCCTACCTATTATATATAAATTATAAAGGAATATTTAGGATAGTTAGATTATAAACTAATAATACCCTCGTACTTAGTAATACTACGTTCCTAGATAAGGAATAAGAAGAATCTAAGGTATTTAAGTTAAAACCTATTAAATAATTAACTACTAAAAAACCTCTTAAATTTAATAGCGCGAATATTAATTTAGATAAAGATAGTTCGATTATACTTACCTATAATTATACTTCTCGAATTAAACTCGTTAAAGATAAGCTAGTTAATATTATAAGTATAAGAGGATTAGTTTATAAGAATTATTTTATAAAGGATTAATATATTACCTAGCGAGTACTCGGGGTATATATAGCGATAGTTTATTAACTAGAGGCCGTATTTAATCTAAATATAGCTATATAATTAACAAATTATAAAAAGAAGGATATCTAAGTATTAAATAAGCGAATTTAATAGTTAATTAATAATCTAAAGAGAGGACTTAAATATATTCCTCTAGACTATAATTTACTCTAACTTATTCTATTTATTAACGCTTCTTTTACTAACCTAATAAACTTATTATTATAAATTAAATATATCTTATACCTAGCGAATAAAGATAATAACGTAGTAATTTTATACTAGAGTTCTATAAAGTATAGATAAGTTATATAAAATATTCTAGCTTCTAAGCTATACGCTCTAAGCGGAGGGTTTAATATAGTAGGAGTTATTAAGTTAACTTTAGACGAAATCCTCGGTCGTAAGCTTAAATTAACTATCTATACTAATTCTAAGTCTATATATAATTACTTAACTAAACTTAGTACTACTAAGGAGAAGCGATTAATAATTAACGTAATAGTACTTCGATAAGTATACAAATAACGTAAAATCTATACTATTATATAGATTCGAGAAGATACTAACCCTGTAGATTTAATAATAAAATTAAAGCCCTATTAGGCACTTACTAGATTAATTGAATCTAATAAGATTAAGATCGACGTATAAGAGTAGGTTAAACGTAGAGAGATTAGATAAGGTATAGAGAATATCGAATAAGGTTCCTAGAGGTTTATAGAGTTTTTCTTTATATAAAATAGGGTTTTGTTTTATATTATTTAAGGAACTAGGAGTAGTTAGTTTAGTTATATACGTTACCGAGTATAGCCTCTTCTTCTTTTAAAGTTAGCCCTATGTTAATATAAGTGAATTATACTACTTAAGGCTACTTACGTGCTAGCCTTAGTACTAAGTACTACTATATATAGTAGTAGTATTTATAATACCTTTACTCGGTATATATAACTAATAGTTAATAATACGATACTTTTAATACTAAACTATTAGCCTTACTCTAATACTTTCCTTATTATCTTTCGGCTCTATTAACTTAGAGTTAAACTAATAATACTATAAGTATAATATTTTTTAAGTAAAATAATTACTTAACTATAAGTAAAAGGACTACTAAGTAATAATTTAATTATAATAATATTTAGTAGTAGTATTATAAAGTACTTATAATTACTAGCTTTTAGTAGGTATATAACCTTATAGCCCTATAGCCTACCTAAAAACTATAGTATAACTTCTATTTCTATAACTAATTATTAAATAACTATATATTATAAATATAATATTTTTAAATAAAAGTAATCTATTAACTATAATAAAAAGGACTACTAAGCGATTTTTTAATATAACTACGTTTTAGTAATAGTATTATAAAGTATTTATAAGTACTAGCTTAGTCGCTTTTATAGCGTTACTATAATTACTTATACTTAATAAACTTTATAAATATTACTTAAATATTCTAGATCTTATATTTTAAGTATAAATTTAAATACTTTTAATTAAATCTTATATAACCTATATATAAATATAATATAATTTAAGCCTATCCTCTAATACCCTTACTAACCTACCCTCTTACCCTCTTTTCTTAGCTTCTCTTCCTTATATAATTTATTACTTAGCTTATTAATTATCTAAGTACCCCTTTTACTCTTAATCGCTTAAATAGCCTTATCTTCTACTATACTACTATTAATACCTTTTTTAATAGTACTAATAATAAGTCCCCTATAATAGAATTAAGTCGCCTTCCCTTTATACTAGTAATAGGACTATCTATCCTCGAGTACTTATATTAAAGGCTAGCTATTAAGTCCCTAGGTCTACTCCCGCTAAAGTTTAGTAATAGTTTTAGCTAGGGCAGGGGTATATAAAGGAGGGAGGCTTATATTCGTAAGGGGTATAGGTATAGTAGTAAATATTATATAAGGCTATTCGAGGTATATAAAGAAGAGTTAAGTAGTTAAAAGCTCTTTAGAAGTACCTAGAATAATATTAGCTTATACTAGTAATAATTAAGGGCTAAATAAGATTATAATTAGACTACTAGTAAAAGTATTTAAATTAGTACTTAATTAAAGTACTATCTTTTAAAGCTTACTAATTTTAGTCTTAAAAGTAAAAGTAAGAGCTTTAGTTAAAGAGTTAATAGAGGATACTACTTTAGGTATAACTTTAGTAAAGAGTTATAATTAATCTAGTAAGTCCTTTTATAGTATCCTAGCTTATACTTTTACTATAAATTCAAACTATAGAGCTTGTTACGGTTATTTAGTACTATTAAGTATTCACTCTGACTTTGAGAGTATAAGCACGTGCCCTTAGTATGGTTATAGCGTCCCTACTATACGTACTTATACTAACCTAGCTAGCTACGAGTTTTAGACTCTCTAGTTTGTTATTTTACTATATTTAGACCTATATAATTTACCTCTGTTCGCTTTATATAATATAATAATAAACTTAACTAAAATTTTCTCGAGCTAGTCTTATAATACGAGACTATAAAAAGAAGTTATTAAACCGTGCTTTACGAGCGTACTAGTAGGCAAAAGACGTACGAACCGCTATATAAAAGCGGAACACTTTACCGTTCTAGGAGAACAAGAGCTAAGGGAGTTAATTTAGATCTTCTAACACAAGTAGTACGGACTACTTACCTTTATATATAGTTTATTTAATTTTTAATCCCGACTATTACGATTTAATAATAGTTATTTAGAAGGAGTTTTATTATTAACTTATAGTTATATATTTACTTATAGCTAAAGTTATATATTTACTTAAGTTCTAGTTTCTAAATTAATATCTATTAACTATAAACATTTTAATATTATATAATACTAATAACTCCTAATCTTTTTCCCGCCCTACCTACCCGGATATCGAATTTACTATAGCGCGTTTAGAGGAAGAAGAAATCCTAGCTCTAGCTATAAACCTTTAGGATATACTAAAGAAACTACCCTCTTAAGTATATTACCTACGTTAATCTACTACAAAGTTACTAAAGATTACGAAGGTTTAGATAGTTACTTAGGAGAATACTAGAGATAAGTTTAACTTACTTAGTAGCGCTTAATAGTAGGAGTTTTTAAAGGAGGCCTAGATAGATAATATAGCTATAGAAGGTAACCTCTTAGTATCTAATTATAAACTTTAACTCCTTACTAACAAATATAATAGCCTAGTTAATATTTAGAAGACAACGGATACTAGTAAGAAACTTACTAAGGAAGATCTCTAAGTAGCCTAGAATACGTTACAAGATATATCTAAGGACTATAACTAGAAGATACTAAAGATTTAAGACCTCTAGAGTTAGATAAAGAAACTAAAGTTAGATAGTATTACTAAGATAATTTAGAATAGTATAACTAGATACTAAATAGTTTCCTTATAATAATATAAGACTCTCCTATAATAAAGCAAGGTAGTAGAAAAGTAACGAGATAATCTAGAAAAGTAATAAGACGAACTCCTCTAAGATAATTAGGATAAAGATAACGAAATTAGTAAATTATTAAAGAGCTAGAATCGTTAGCTAGGGACACCGTTTACGTTTAAACTAGCTATAAGAATTCGAGTACAAGACCCTAATAAGTTTAATAGTTTAAATAGATCTAAATTTAAGAGCTAGTATAAAGGAGTTACCTATAAGTTATATATAGATAGTTCTTTCTTTCCTAAGTTAGAAGATAAAGCTAGATATATTTATATAGTTCTCGGCAGAAAAGTATAGAATTGAGTTAAGAATAAGACTATATTTAATATACTAGAATAGATTCTATTTACTCTATATAAAATCTATTCTAACCCTTACTAAAACTAGATAGTAAANGAACGATTTTATTATAGAATTTAAGGCCCTAACTAATAAACTTAGAATAGATAAGAGATAGAAGATTTATAAACTTAAATATAAAGTCTCTAATAAGCTTAAATAACGTTTTCGAAGTTATATAGGTATAGTTATTACCTATTATAATATTTAATAGGTATTTGCTAATCTCTCCTTATATCTTAATAAGGAAAATTTAAATAAGGTAATTAGAGCTTATAATAATCTACCTATATCTAGGTTTATTATAAGATAATAATAATAAGCTTAGTTTACCCTCCCTTTAGGTTTATTAAGTGTACTATCTATTCTAAGTATACCTTAGATTATTCCTATAAATATATAAGGACAATAGAAGAAAGTTCCTAGGCCTAATAATCCTTATTATACCTATAGAGGGATTAATTACTTTTTATCTAATTATCTTAATAAGGGTAAGCGTTAGATATTAAAACAGAAGTCTAAAGTCGCTCTTAAGATAGTAACTTTAGTAGCGACTTAAGTAGCTATAAAGATTTTAGCTATAGTAGTAGAGGATAAACCTAGTTAAGAGTCTAGAACTTCTAATAGTAAGAAAGACGACGATACCGAGAAGTCGGAAAACTAGAGTCCTCTAGCAAAGACACGCTTAGAGGTAGTTAATTAATAAGAATTTTATAAATAGTAGTAGATTATAAAAGACAGTTTCTCTATCCTTATATAATAGGATAATAGAAATTACCTTTTTAGATATTAATAAATACTAGAGCTAGTAATAGAAATTTTATTAATACTAAGACTACGTAATTACTAAATAAGAAGGAGGATTTACTAATTATTAAGCTAGTAAAGCCTCTAAAAATAAGTAGTTTTAATAGGAAGTAGAATAAGATTATATATATAATATACCTACGACTTTAGATAAACGATTATACCTCTAATAAGACCGAGTTTTATTTAACTAATATACTATAGGAGTTAATTTTTAGGAAGTTATAAATAAACGTATACAAAGTACTTTTAGATATAAGATATAATAAAATATACTTTGTAAGCGGAATTTATAAGTATACTAAAGCTTCTAGAAGTAATATTAATTTACTAGAGGATATTAAGTATTACTTGTACTTAGATAAAATAGAAGAGGTACTTAAAACGTAATAGTCTCTACTTTAAAAGGTTATAAAGATTCTTTCTAAGATAGACTTATTAGATAATTATATTTAGAGCTCTTCTATAAAGCTAACTTTCATACCTTTAATATAAACTAATAAGTCTTCTTTATTATAATCGGATAGCACTTAGGAAAAGGATTATAAGAAAGAACTTAAGAAGATAAATAAAGAATTATAAATACTTTTAAAGAAGCTTCTAAATTCTACCTTATCTATTCTATATTTAGGAAAGGATATTCTATAAAATAAGAGTATTTTATTAGATCTAAAGATCGACTACTTTATAATTAGTACTTATCTATTTATATAAGATACTAAGTAGGAGGGAGCCTAAGTATTCTCTATAACTATAAAAAAGATTATAGAAGAGAAGAATAAGTAGGAGAAGAAGTCTTATACTAAAGAAGAGCTACTTTAACTACTACTAGACAAATATAAGGATCTTGTCGACGTTTTTATTAAAAAGAACGTAAATAAGTTACTACTATATAAAGACTCTAATTATTAGATTTATATACTACTAGATATTACTCTACTAAAAGGTAAACTCTATCGAATATCGAATAATAAGCTAGAGATTTATTGTAAATATATTAGTAATAATTTATTAAAAGGATTTATTAAAGCTAGTTCTACTCTATAGGTATTACTAGTATTATTTATTAAGAAGCCTAGGAGAGGTGTTCGATTCTATATTAATTATAGAACTTTAAATAGGTTAACTAAGAAAGACAGGTTTCCCTTACTATTAGTTAATAAGACTCTTATAAACCTTTATAGTATAAAAGTTCTAATAAAACTTA
>LT855414.1:2225168-2257901 GCA_900184765.1 Hymenoscyphus fraxineus | reverse complement strand
ATAGGATAAAGAACTTACTACTTTTATAATAACCTTTAGTACGTTTAAGTAGAAAGTTATACCTTTTAGACTTTATAATAGACTAGCTTCTTAGTAACGTTTTATAAATAAGCTATTATAGGACTATATTAGTAAGAACTATATAGTTTATATAGATAATATTCTTATTTATAGTAAGAATACAAAGGAACATATAAAGTATATATAAGCAATTTTATATATACTTAGAGAGAGTAAACTTTAATATAATATAATAAAGTACGAGTTTAACGTTATTAAAACAAAGTTCCTAGGTATAATAGTAGGAATAGATAGTATTTAGATAGACCCTAAAAAAGTAAAAGTTATATTTAAATAGGAGACTCTAAAATCTATAAGAGATATTACGTCTTTTCGAAGTTACTATAACTTTTACTAAAGATTTATAGTAGGCTTCTCGAACCTATTTTAACTACTTTAGTAATTAGAACGTAAGGACGCTAAGTTTAAGTAGCTCCTAGCTTATATAGATATATTCGAGTATATTAAGAAAAAGTATATTACGTCCCTTATACTTATATACTTTAACTATATTAAAATAGTTTATATTAAAGTAGATACTTTAGATACTATTATTATAGGTTATATATCTTAATATAATAAGGATAGATTTTTATACCCTATTACTTTCTTCTCTAAGAAGATATTACCTACTAAATATAATTATTAAATATATAATAAGAAGNATTTATACTTTTAAAAGTTAGTAACTAGAATTAATAGGATTAATATACCTAGTTTAAGTAATATTAGATTATAAGAACTTAGAATAGTTTATAATAACTAAGAAGCTTACTCGATAATAAGCTAGATAGGCTAAATTTTTATCTTAATTCTACTTTAAAATATCTTATAGACTAGGAAAATATAATATAATTCTAGATATATTAACTCGAAGAAGACAAGATATACTATAAGATAATATAGACAATCGATATAAGTATAACTTTTAGATAGTTCTTCCTATATATAATATTTAACTAGAAGTATAAAAGGAGATAGAAGATTCCTATTAGAATAGAACTATCTTACTCTTATAAATAATTATTATATATAATATAGATATAGACAGAGCCGAAACTAGTTTATAAATTAGTAGTAAAGAGCTTTATAAAGAGATTCTTTAAGCTTAGTAAGATAATAATATATATATTAAAATATTATAGAACCTTTAGAATAGAGATTGTATTAGTAAATACGTTAGTTTTACTCGCTACTTGTTAGATTCTAATAGCCTTCTTTAATATTAGGATAAGGCTTAGGTTCTAGATAAGCCTAAGTTATAAATAAAGATAATCGAATTAATTTATAATTATCCTATAGTCGGCTACGCTAGAGTTATAAAGACTTTTACTTACCNCTCTATAGATTTTATTACTAGATTACTACTTTATAAAGGATATAATATAGTAGCTAATATAGTAGATAGGCTTACTAAAGAACGTTATTTTCTTCCCTGTTTTACTAGAGATAGAGGAACTATAGCTAAGTCTTCTACTAATATATTCTTTAAATAAATTTACATCCTCTATAGTTATCTTAATACTATTGTTTTAGATAAAAGACCTTAATTTATAGCGGAATTCTTTTAAGAGTTCTATAAGTTACTTTAAGTATATAATAACTATTCTACCTTATATTATCCTAAGATAGACAGACAAACTAAAATTATAAATACTAAAATAGAACGTTATCTTTATACTTATTATAACTATATATAAGATAATTAGGTAGATTAGCTTAGATTAGTAGCTTTTACTATTAATACAAATATCTCCGAAACCATAGGAGTTAGCCCGTTCTTTACTAATAAAGGCTATAATCTAAAGATAGTGTTTAATATTATACCTCGAACAATACTAAATTAATAATATAGGATTACTAAAGAGAAAGCTATTTAGTTAGTTTCTAGACTTAGTATAATATAGACTTTCCTTTAAGATTAGACAAGACTCGTATAAAGCCGTATAGAGTACTTTATAAACTTAAGATATACTCCTACGCTAGCTTATTAGCCTAGTAATAGAGTGTTTTTAGACGCTCGCTACTTTAAGATAGAACGACCTTTAAAGAAACTCGATAAGAAGAATTTTAGACCTTTTATAGTTAAATAACGTATTAGAATAGCTTTGTATAAGTTAGAGTTACCTAAGTCTATAAAAGTTTATCTAGTATTTTATACTTCTCTATTATTACTCTTTAATAACAATCTATTACCTAGGTAGAAGTAAAAATATAACAACCCTATAGTTATTAATAAAGAAGAGGAATAGGAAGTTAAGAATATTAAGGATTCTAGGTAGAATTAAAGGAAACTCGAGTATTATATATAGTAGGTTAGATATCCTCTAGATCCTAAGTTTTATCCTACCTCGAATTTCGATAACACTAAGAGAGAAGTTAAGTTGTTCTATAAGTTATATTCTATAAGACTAGGAGGAAGTAAAGATCCTTATAGAAGGAGTAAAGGATTATAACTTACGTAAGTACTTAGTTTATTTAGAGGGGGGGTACTATTACGGTTATTTAGTACTATTAAGTATTCACTCTGACTTTGAGAGTATAAGCACGTACCCTTAGTATGGTCATAGCGTCCCTACTATACGTACTTATACTAACCTAGCTAGCTACAAGTTTTAGACTCTCTAGTTTGTTATTTTACTACATTCAGACCTATATAATTTACCTCTGTTCGCTCTACGTAACAGAGCTAGTTAGAAGAGTAGCTATAAGAATATAAGTAAATAAGAGTATTCTAGCTATAATAAAGTAAGATCCTATAATAGAATAACCCTAAAATACTATAGTAACTTAAGAAAGTATAGCCTTACTTAATTTAACTTATTTATTCTATTATTTATATATAATTTATAATTAGTTATATATAAATTATACTACTTTATCTACTTTTTAATTTATAGCTAGATTTATTATTATAACTTAATTAGTAGCTTATTATTTATATAAGAGATATAATAATCCCCTCTATTAATATTAAATCTAGCTAAAATATATATAAACTTAAGGGGGAGGCCTATTAGGTAGGTATTTATAAGGGTACTAGAGGTCTACTATCTAGTATAACTAACCTAAATATTATAATAAAAGTAAGTATATAAAAGTAAAAGGAGCTTAAATATATACCTTATTATACTTTATATTATAGATCTCTCTTTTATATACTTCTACTCTTTAACTAGCTTATATTTTTATTATTAATTTAACTCTAACTATATTAAATATAATATTAGTATAATCTAGTTAAATAAGATATAAGAACTCTTTTTTAGGCTCTTATACTATTCCTACTACTAATTTACGTTAGTACTAATACTATCGACTATAAAAAGAAGGAGGTACTTCCCTACTATAGTACTATTACTAAAATAAGTACTAAGCTAGTATAGATATAGTATAAAGTTTAACGTCTTTATACCTAAGTATACCTATATATTATACTTTACTCTACTTATTTATTTTACTATTATATATAATAAGTATAAGTATATAATAAGTAGTAATACCCTTAGTTTAAGGTAATACTATAAGTAATAGATTAGGTAGCTCTACTATCCTTTAATTCTCTTTATATATAATAAAATAGTATATAAAGAGTAAATTAACTTAAGTATAAAGTACTTATATAATAAGATAGTTATTAATTAACTTTTCTAATAAATACTTATTAATTATAATAAACTATTTAAAGGTATATCTACTATAGATATTATTAGTACTATAGTTTTAATAGTTATTACGCTTTTAAGTATACTATAAAATTATAAGCGAAATACTATAAAATTCGAAGTAAATAATAAACCTATATACGCTTAATTACTAGTATCTTTACTTTAAAAGTAGACTTATAAAACTTAAACTCTTTATAAAGACCTAGTACTTTTTACTATCTAAATATCTAAGCTAGCCTAGATATCTAGGTATTAATTATACTAAAAGTAAAGGGTCTATTATAAAGTAGTAGTAGCCTATCCTTATTAACCTCTAACCTATCCTTTACTAGACTATACACTACTATTAATATATCTTATTTTACTAAACTATAAGCTTTCTTAAGATTAATTAAAAGTTATTTAGCGATTTCGAGTATACGCTTACCTAAAAGAGTCTCTATTATATCTGCTAGGAGCTTACGCTTCTTATAAGAGGGGTTATTTGATAGTAGGGTAAGTAGTAGAGCTAGATAGGAAGAAAAGGAGGTAGAGGTAGTAAAAGTTTAGCCTTATCTTTTAGCTATAATAGCTACTCTCTATACTAAACGTTCTAGGAGTTATTTCGCTATTAGTAGCTTATAATATAATATAATAACCTTATCTAGGAATTAGTATACTTTATTATATATAATAATCTCTCTATTAGTATATATGTAGTCCTAATAAAATTACTTAAAAAGTTAACTAAATCCTACCTCTAAAGATTAAGTATATACTTACTATTTATATTATAATTTAGTATATATTTTTATTATATTTATAGGCCTTATACCTTCTTATTAGATTAAAGCTCGATTAATTAAGGCCTAGCTAGTATTCCTATTACTAACGTTAATTATAAGGCGTTCCGCCTTATTAAAAGCTTATAGTAAGACAGCTTTCGGAAGGGCCTTTTTTAGTAGTATATTAGCGGCCGGACTCGATTATAGAACTAATAAAAAATATCTTAAATTATACTATATTTCCTAAGTATTTATAGATAATTAGTATAAAGAAGTAATATAAAAGAGGTAGTAGGTAAGAGGAATATAGAAATAAGGTTAGTTAGTCTTTTTTGCTATCTATACTACAACCATCGATTTTAAGGCTTTTTATAGTATATTCTAGTATAAAGGATATATATAAAGGATATGTAAATTATATATAATTCCGGCTTCCGCAAGCATATATTAAAGCGTATTCCTAGCGTCTGATTAGCTAGATACAAAGGATATGTAGTAGTATTGGTGGCGCGGAATTCCGTGACGGAAATATCGCTTCCGCGAGCCTACGATATGTATGCTCACCATTGTTTTGAGGCCTAGGTATCTCTGGAAGGCTGCGCTGCTACTGTATGAGTCTCCATCGCTACTGCCGAAATCAGAAAAGTGTTCCAACTCACATCCAAACTGGGAAGCAGGATCGTCATTCAACTCTATACAAGCTGGAGCTAAAGTTTGCTCTGCCTCCTTCCAGCGCAATACTCCTGCCCTTCCCAAAAGTCCAGATGAGTTGCCTCTTCCCAGTGGACTGCTCGCAGATTCCGTAGTAATCTTACACTGTATCTTTTCTTCCAACCCAACACAACTTCTCCAACTACTTTCAGGACAAGCACCACTGCATTTCTTATATCATCCACTTTCCCATTCATCCATTCATTGTTCCAAATGTTATTCAAAGCGACTCTCCTTCCATGGGTGGTTGCGCCCATAACCTCCGCTTCTTTCATGCCCACGCAACCGGGTGTCAATCTTCCTCGCCGCGGGGACGTCCGTAATTTTCATTTTGGCATAGATGTCTTCAAGAAAGTGCGTCACGTCCACTTGCCAAGTCTTGCGTTGTCTGTTAAAGATGGTTGTTATACTGATTATTCCAGCTCACTCCGTCGAAGACGTTGGATTGGGTTCCTTGTGATGGGTGGCCTCCTTTCCAGTGTGCTATGCTTGATGTAAGTCGCAAATTTCCCTTGGCTTCGAATTCGACTTTGAATGATCGCATTGCAGCCCTCATTTTGTGCTCTCTTTGCAACTACCCCCTTGCATAAAGGCATCGCTGACACTTTTCTCATTAGGTTCCTCTGGACTATCAAAATCAGACTTCGGGTGCCCCTCGAGCGTATATCGCGTTGATGAAATATCCCGCTGCCGACACAAAAGACTACAAGGGCATGATTTTACTCAACCCCGGGGGACCAGGTGTCTCTGGTGTGCAGTTTGCAGCGGCTGTGGGCTCAACTTGGTCCGATACTACTGAAACAATTGGACCGATCGGACCAAATTTCGATATCATCGGATTCGATCCACGAGGCGTCGGCTTCAGCATTCCATCAGCAAATTGTACCTACAGCTTAGATTTACCAATTGGGAAAAGATTCGATCAACCAAACGGTCCCATTCTCGACATGGAAGGGTTTGCACGTCAACTGCCAGAACTTGAAGAGTCGTTACGTTCTGCCAAATTATGCGAGAAGGCTATTGGTGGGTCAGATGGAGTCGGTCAATACATGAGTACGGCCATTGTCGCGCGTGATATAGCTTCTATTACAGATGCCTTTGCAGCTACCTCTGATGGGCAGAAAGTCAAAAATCCCAAGCTTACTAACTACCTGGGAATTAGTTATGGAACGTTCCTCGGGCAGACTTTCGCCTCTATGTTTCCTGAACGTGTTGGACGGTTCCTTCTGTCTGGCGTCATTGACCCAGACGATATTGTTACTGGATTACCCATGCGCCACTTGCAAAGCCTGGATGAAACCTTTGCTGGATTCTTTGTATACTGCAGTCTTGCAGAAGATGGGGGATGCGATTACGCAAAGGGGGATAGTCCCAGAGATATCTTTCTTCGGTTTGAAAATATTCTTGCTCACCTCGATATCAACAAAGCTCGTGCAAACAAATGGAAAAATGTGACGCTTATCGAGGAAGTTCTATATATAATGAAAAAGACCATTTTCAATGCGGCGTATACCCCGAGAGTAAAGTTTCCAGAAGTTGCAGAAGGACTATTGACGTTGGAAAAGGCCATGAGCAACCCCACTCTTTTTGAAGTATTGCAGGATTATTGGAACCGATCAGTAGCATCAAAGTCTTCCCAAGAGTGGTTCAACGGCAACACCTGTTCAGACCAGAACGGAATAATGAGAAATGTCACCGTACAAGAAATCTGGCCATTGGTGAGCACCTTACAACACCAGAGTTATATTGGGGGTGACACCTACCTTGCGAACTGGTTCGTATGCTTGGGGTGGAGCATCATGCCGAAGGAGGTCTATCAAGGTACATTAATACTCCCAGGTTGCGGAGGTAATCATCTCTAATTACTATTTTCCCTTTCTAGGACCTTTTGGCGGGCCTACAGAAACCCCGATTCTGTTTGTAGGGAACAGCTGGGATCCAGTAACTCCTATCTATAATGCGCTTAAGGGAGCGAATATCTTCACCCGGGCCGGGGTGTTAACTGTCAACGAACCAGGTGTAAGCAACCATTTCTATTCAAGACGGCCTCCTAGATTAACACTAGTTAGCATTCTGTCTGGAATCGTTGTGCAACTAAGAAGATCCGTGCATATTTTGAGGAGGGCACAATGCCAGGAAGTGACAATTTTTGTATTGGAACCGAGCCTGGACAAGGTGTTTTCGATACCACATTGAAGGTGCGGTTGGAGGAGAACGAGGCGTGGAGGGAAATTGTTCAGAGACTAAGAGAATTGAGATTGAAGAGTTGGAAGGCGCACAATTGAGAAGACTTGGTGTAATTTTCAATCATTCATTGGGTTTGGCGTTGGTTTCAAGTGGGGGTTCGAGATTATTGTTGAACTGAGGTCTTAATTCTTAGCGAGGCGTCGGTTGTTGGCTATCCTTAGTCAATAAGACCATTTTACCTGCAAAAGTGCCCTAATGAAGCTATCAGAAATATTTAGCAACCCCAAAGATTTTGGTTTAGGGAGTTACTGGAAATTCCTCCGGACCGAGAAGACTCTTTTATAAGAAGTCTTATTTATCATCTCCTTCGGGGACGTACATACACTCGGAATCTTGATAGAATAAAAGGCGATAAGGTTATAACTCAACTCGAAATTGGAGGACAAAACGAAAAAGTAATTCAAGTTGACACAGATGAATACAACCGCTATATGATGACGTCTAGCTCTTTTCCCCTAGGAATTAGAAGCAAAAACTAACAGTTTCCAGTGGAGGAGATGAGGTCGATGATAGTCACGTGTGGATTGTCGGGAAGCTAAAAAAGCACCCTTGCTCATAAGCTCTCAACGGCCAACAACTTTGATTGTTCCGATCTTCGCCGGATAACGAAGCTTCAATTCTTTCCTCTTTCCTTTCCATCCACCAACACCACCGTCTTCCTTCCTTTTCTCTCTCTTCTCTTCCGTTCGTGGCAGTTGATCCTCTACTCCGGACAATATGTTTTCTCGAACATTGAGAACGAGCCGCGTGGCTGCGCCTCTGCGCAACAATGCCTTTTCCCGAACCACTCTGGTCAAGAGAACCGTCACCACTGATGCCGCGACTGCGCACGCAGAGGCTGTCCCAGCGGTAAGAATGAATGAGGGAGACATCAATTGGCGAAGGGATGCATAGCTAATCTACCGAAATAGGAAGACACAAAGCCATTCCAGGTAACCCTTTCAGACGAATCTTTCGAGACCTACGAACTCGACCCCCCACCATATACCCTCAACACCACCAAGAAGGAATTGAAGCAGATATACCATGACATGGTTTCAGTGAGGTGAGCAGGGTCCCTGACACGAAGGGGGACCAGAACTGATGGCAATTATAGACGTATGGAGATGGCCGCCGATCGTTTGTACAAGGAGAAGAAGATTAGAGGTTTCTGCCATCTTTCCACCGGACAAGAAGCTGTCGCCGTTGGTATCGAGCACTCCCTCACCAAAGAAGATGATGTCATCACTGCGTACCGTTGTCACGGTTTTGCTCTGATGCGTGGAGGTACCGTCAAGTCAATTGTTGGGGAATTACTTGGTCGCCGAGAGGGTATCGCATACGGAAAGGGAGGATCCATGCACATGTTCGCCAAGGGTTTCTATGGTGGAAATGGTATTGTCGGAGCTCAAGTTCCAGTCGGTGCTGGTCTTGCTTTCGCACATAAATACAAGGGCAACAACAATGTTACTGTTGCTTTGTATGGTGACGGAGCTTCCAACCAAGGTCAAGTTTTCGAGGCCTTCAACATGGCAAAGTTGTGGAATCTCCCAGTCTTGTTTGGATGTGAAAGTGAGTTTTACAACAATATCTCACCAAGACTGTTCAGTCGCTAACAACATACACCAGACAACAAATACGGAATGGGTACAGCAGCCAACCGATCATCCGCTCTTACCGATTACTACAAGCGTGGTCAATACATACCTGGACTCAAGGTCAACGGAATGGATGTTCTTGCTGTAAAGGCAGCAGTTCAATGCGCAAAGGAGTACACCACAGCCGGTAACGGACCTCTTGTTCTCGAATATGTCACCTACAGATACGGAGGACACTCAATGTCTGATCCCGGAACCACTTACCGAACCCGTGAGGAGATCCAACGTATGAGATCCACCCAAGATCCTATTGCAGGCTTGAAGCAGAAATTGTTGGAATGGAACGTTACCACGGAGGAGGAGCTCAAACGAATTGACAAAGATGCCAGAGCTGCAGTTGATGCTGAGGTTGCGGAGGCAGAGGCCATGCCACCACCAGATGCCACCCCACAAAATCTCTATGAGGATATCTACGTTAGAGGAAGTGAGCTACCATTTATGAGAGGACGAACACTTGAGGAGAACTACTACTACTAGATGTGGTAATCTAATTCCTTGGGGTTCGAGCATGGCATGACATGGAAATGAGCTTGTATTGATGAAAGGCATGGATGGGTTGCGGGGGGGAGGGGTTATCTGTATACTATTGGTGGTTAAAGCTTGGGGGCTGAACTCTGAAAGTACAGAAATACAAGCATGCATGCTCGCTTGATTTTAAGTCTACGTTCCGAATTTCCAGTAGGGACTTCTTTTTTGTGAATTATATGATGCACTTCTTCGTATTCTCGCTATCTGGTATGTATCCACCCACTCTCCAATTCGTCTACGTAGCTAGATATATTAAGTCATTACTTGAGTATATTATACTCCTGATCCACATACGTAAATCGGTGGAGTGGTATTTTCATAAGTTCTTACCTATGTATCTTACTTGATAACATATCGCCACGTTCACCTAGTCCAGTACCGTCCCACTTCAAGGCGTCTCATCATGAGGTGAGATTTCTCAAGTCGTGAGTCGTGATATAAACTCGCAATCACAGTTGGGGGTTGCTAACTCGTCTTGTTGGGTGCATGTGGGGTTTTGATGTTTGGTGATGTTATGTTATGTTATGTTGTGATTTTTTGGCTTGGGAAGTAGTAAATGGGTTGGTTGGTTGTTTTGTGGGTTGAGTTGGGTTGAGTTGGGGTTGGGGATTTATCTCTTCTAAATTTCAGTACCCGACGTTATGATATTATCGGTCATAGAGCCGCGTTGGAGGTTCTGCTTGGCTTGGCTTGGTTAGCTATATGGAAGTAGAGGGATGAAGGGTCTAGAATGGCGTTGATGGACAGTGGATATGGAGGAGGTGGTAACGGCGAGATTTTTTTGTACTTCCTTTTTACTTCTAATTAGGGGATGTGTGCTTTCTTCTTCTTCTTTTTTGTTATGAGTAATCTTACTTGACTACTTCATTGGCATGGGATATGATAACGTGCTAATGGATTAGAACTTAATGCATTATAGTCTTCTCTGGAGTCGGTATGGAAGCGGTAGATATATAGCATTGTAATAATAGTAAGGGAAAAGAATCCCTTTAGTAAAGACTCGACCAGGTTGTTGACATAAAGATGAATGGTAGCGTAAAGGCTAGCTTGGAACGATTGCACTCACTCACTCCTCCTCTGTTCGAATTCAAAATGTAAAAAGATTTCCCATACCCCTTCTGCGGTTGCAGAGCGAATGATCCTAAAGAAACCGGATTTTGGCTTTATGGCGATAATCTCTGATCATGAGGAGTTAAGTGGTATCTCTATAGCTAGCTACTTTAGCTTGAGAGTAGCGTTGTGGTAGGAACGACATCTTTGATAACAGGTTCCATTCCAGTACATGGGAAGAATAACGAAAAGAGCTCGCTTGTACCGGTATCGTATATCAGAGGATTTGGAACCGCAGCTATAGATCCTAGGTAACCCGTATCAACTCAAGAATCATGAACTTCAATATTGGATATTTTCAAGAGAGAAAGATAGATAAATAAATCATACAGTGGATGGAATCGATCATGAAAGATAGGTACAATTTAGAAACAGTACAGTACAAGTGAGGTAAAAACGCAATCTAGCCTAGTAGTTAGATCGAGCTCACTCACCATTGTACTATATATGTACTGTAAACAGACGCCCCTTTAACCTTTCCACTCGTATCAATATCACGACATGAAACACACATTTCGGAATTTTATACAGTAGGTCTTCAAACTCTAGTTCTTTTCTTGTCTAGAACCATGCACGTAGACAAATACATACACAACAGTGAATATTAATTGGTAATATTCTTTTATTCCTATTCCACGCTCTAATGTAATCAACTTTCTATCCCGCTCATCTCTCCTAGACGCTAAGCGAAAAGCCAAGAAAAAGAAGGAGAGAAAAAAACGTCAAGGTTTTCTTCCGTTCTTTCGTTCTTTTCTTCTTTTCTTACTTTCTTTCGCTCTACCACAATCAAAAAAGGAGAAAGGGAAAGTATGATATAAAAAAACACAAGCGCCATGCAAACCCCATTCCCCATCCCCCAAAACAAAGAAGTCCGCGGCCAAAGTCCCATCCATCCAGTCCCACAACCCCAAACCAATTTCCCTTAAAACTGACAAAGTTTCCATATTCTATCAAGAACACAAGCAGCACGAGACAATGCAAAAAAAAGAAGAGAAGCTGTAGAAGAAGAAATCGAACCATCTGGTCCCTCGGTATTATTAGCGTCCTTGCACTCTTACCCATTCAGCATTCATGGTATCAGGCAGGAAACAAGAAAGTAAACTCAAACAAATGTTGTTCTCCAAACGCCTCAACGAATGCATGCGATGCGATACCATGCACTGAACGGACCAGAGATATATCGAGAGAAAGAAATGCATAAAAGGACGCCGAGGACAAAAGAAACGAAATTGTATGCCGATGTCTAATCAGACATGTATAATTTATACCCGAATCCGAAAGATTTGATACAATAAGTATCAACACTTCTGGTTTTCCAGCTTGGATCTTAAAGTAGGCCCCTTATTCGCAGTAGGATTCGGTGGAGGTCCCATTGGTCGCCAAAAATAAAACAAATAAACAACGTATTTGGCGACGGGCATCAGCTCGAATATTAGTCGGGCCCCTTATTATTTCGAACTGGTTGATAAGCATTAAGCATTAAACATCTCAGTCCTCATCGTTGAAAAAAGTGGGACCTGTAGCTTGAGGGGGCGCAGTCGAAGGTCCAGCATCCTTCATGTCAACATCACGGTTATCGTAAGTCGCTTCTTGCGGTAACAAGCCTGACATTGGCTGATCTGGTGTTGCGCTCGACCTATACTCAATTGCGCTAAGAGGTCGTTGAGGTGCAGTAACCGATCGATTTCCAAGGAAGACGTTTGTTTCATAGAGCTGTTCTTCTGGTGGAGAGAACGACCAAACCTCCATAATTGTGCGATTTGATCGACTGGCCATGACAACACACTTTTCATCCTCGAATGCGACCCTCCAGACTGCGTCAGCTGGGGCTGTAAGTTCTCGAACAAGTTGACCAGTTTTAAGATCCCAGACCTTGACTCGTCCGTCGCTTCCACCACTGACAATACGAGTATCATCGAATTGTAGACTGGTGACACTATTATCATGGGCAGCTAATCGGTGAATTGGAGCCATCTTTTCCAATGACCAAACTCGAACCGATCCATCAGAACCTCCTGTAACAAGCGTGTTTCCGCGCATTTGAAGCTGACCGACTAAAGATGTATGACCTTGAAGTATGGCTTGGCAGGAACTACAATTTGTTAGTTATGATCAGCCGGTAGCCTCATTATACATACCCGTTCGTTGGATCCCATATCCTGACACTTGTATCCAAACTACCTGTTGCGACTCGTTTACCATCAAAGGCGATAGCATAGATCTGGGAGAAATGGCCGGAAAGAGTACGCAGGCATCGTCCCTCTTGAAGACTCCACACTCTGGCAGTTGTGTCATAACTTCCAGAAACCACAATATCACCCACAATTTCTAAACATCTAACACTGGCTTGATGTCCGACAAGAACATTTTTGCAAAGACCAGTCTCGATGTCCCATACTCTCAAAGTCGTGTCTCTCGACCCGGAGATTGCTGTAGTAGAGTTGGCCATTTTCAGACAACGAACTGTCGAAGTATGTCCACGCAGGGTATGTAAGCTCTCCCTACGCAATTTGTTAGTTTCGGTAATTTGTCGTACGTCCAGAAAGAACTCACCCTGTAGACATATCCCAAACTCGAACATCACGATCACAACCTCCACTGACAAGAGTATCCTCGAAGGGCACCATCGCCCACACACCCATTACATGTCCCTGTAATGTTTTCTGTGCATTTCCATCGGTGTTGAAGACATGAATCTTGGCATTATCGAGAGCAACCACGATGTATTTTGACGTAAGATGTAAGCTGGTAACCACTCCTTGATCCTGTGTTATATGTCTAGCAATATTACGTCCACCGGTCCTCCAGGCTGTCTCTACCAAATATCTCTGTTTGAAATGCGATTTGTATGAACGCATATTTGGTCTTCTTATTAAAGCTGCTGTAGAACTGTCAAAACTTCGGGCGGCTGTAGGGTAGGACTTTGAATCTCCATCAAAATAGCTATGGACCGGCTGTGGTGGAGGGCGAAGTGAGGAGAAAAGAGGGGTGCTGAGGGGCGAATCTGACAGCTTTCTGCCATAATCGTGCTTGGCACATAACTTCATCCATGTGACGTCGTCGGCCAGAAGTTCTCGCCATCTTTGTGACACCTGAGATGCTCGGGCAAGAACTTTGGGGTCGTCGATACACGAAAGGATCTAACGATTGATAAGATTAGCTTAGAATGACCTCGATAGAAGGAAGATACATACTCTTAGACAGATTTCATTTGGCAAACTGGTAAAGGGGTCTTTCTTCAGTAAAGGATCTACGTATTGTCGAACAAAGCTCAATTGCTGGCTGGTACACAAGTTCAACAGGTCTGCCAAGAATCTCGTCTGTTCAGGAGGCGATCGGTTTTTGAAATACTGTCGGACTTTTGATAGAAATAAATCCTCTTGATCTCCCGCGCCACTCCAATCCGGTTGTGGGCGATCTGGACCGGGACTTGCAGCGGGGGTCGGCGGTGGAGGGGGATCGTGACTTGAATGAGCAGGAGAATCTGGGTCGGCGGAGGGAGTTGTCATATTTGGAGTCGGAGGTCCTCGAGGACGAGATTGAACGATCTTCTCCACCCTTGAAGATAATCGCGCACTGTTTGTATTTGTGTTGAGAGTGAGCGTCGCTCGAGAAGTGGGTGATAGGTCGCCATCTTCTATGGAGTTGTTGTAGACCATCGAGGCCCTCCTTTCTGTCAAACTCAGCGGCCGGTAGCCTTCCATGATTTCTCCTTTTCTCTCCTTGTTGATCGTGGATACCTCGAGGTGAGAAGGCGTGCAATGCAAAGACCTGTTTGCAGAGACTGTTCGGCCGAAAAGGCGAAGATTGGGGGAATATGTATCGAGGCTCCTTCACCTAGGATATGATATCGGATATCGCTGGGGCGTATGGAAGGGACGATGCAGTGACTGATGTCGCAATCATTAATATGTACAGTGATCAGACGCGGTCGTGATGTGAGGTGGAGGTGGGAATTGGAGTCTTGGAGTCGGTTGTGGGGCTTCTCTTTGAAGTGTTTCGCGTGCTGAGAGATGGGGAAGACGGAGATGAAGGTGCCGATGCAAAGCAGATGCAGATGCTTTCAGAGTTCTCGGTGGCACGCCTGACGATCGATCACCTCAGATGCGAGTGAAGTCTACAATTCGAGTGAATGGAGGGGGATCGGCCGACGATTCACAACTTGAGCAGAGGAGAGGCGCCTGGAGGAGGAAGGTGAAGATTGAGGTGCGTGTTCGGTATTGCGGTGTTCTGGCCTAGTTACACATCCATAGCGGTCGGTGCCAATCCTTCCAAATGTTTCAATCTTCCAACACCCGTACGTGTGGACCTTCTGCAAGCGGTGAGTGCGACGATCCGCCGGGGAACTGCGTGCAATGCAGGAGATTGGTGAGTCGACGTTCGAGGGGTCGGGATCGAGGCGGCTTTGGATTGGGGTTTGGGGGAGGAGTGGTGGTGTTGTTGGTGTTGTTGAGATTTGAAAGTACGGAGGTAGCAGTAGTGATGGAGAGCAACGCTGGCGGGCTGGCAGACGATTTCCCTCAGCTGGGCTTGCTTGGCGTAGGGGAAAGTGGAGGTGGACAACGAGAGTAAATTCGGTAGCGCAGCGTCGCAGTGGAGCTTCCGCGTATAATCCCCGTGCAACGGCGTTTTTTCTGCAAAAGGGGAAATGGAAGCGGGTACAGACACAGGCACAGGCGTCAGGGCACCAGGGCACCAGGGCACCCATTGAGAGACGCTGGCACCATAAATACTGGTATTTGGACAATGGTTGAGAACCGCTTCACCTTGGCGTACAAGTACTCGGTACACCACGCCGTTTGAGTAAATACAGTACGGAGTATACCATAAAGTTCTGAGTATTTCTATTTGCAACAATCGGCCCGCGATATCAACATCTCAAACGGGTCAAGAATGTCCATCATCTACTTCGAAAGAGCTTACCGGTATCCTCAAGACAAGAATCCGCCCGTTTGAGGATTCAGGTCAGGGTTCGGCTAATATTATCAACATCAACAGGTCATGCTCATCGGCCCATACAACAGTTGCAGGTGATGTCTGACATTTCAATATGGCAGGCGACGAGCTAGGGGTGCGTGGTCGCGGAGGACGCAAACGCATAAAAGGGGGACTTGGAGTTCTCCTGAGCTCTTCTTTTTCCTGTCTCCCAGCCAAAATCCTCCGCAGATTTGTATGAGGTGGAGAGAAAAGGGTGAGGTAGCGAGGGGTCCCTGGATGCCATCATTCTACTTGCAGTAGTCTTCTACTTGGTAGAAAGACCTTGTCGATGCTATTTCTATTCCGGTACTTCAACACCCCAGCGTCTATCTCTAGACATGGTACTGAGTCATCTTTGAGTACTTGTTTATCTAGTCCTTCTAATTCTTGATAGCTCCAAAAGCTATCCCGAGGTGCACACTTAAGTCAACGCATATTTAAGCTTATTTCCTTGGTGTTGGAAATTGCCATTTCTACAAGTCTATAGGTGCGTATACTCCGAACCGTGCCTCAAGAGGAAGGGGTGTGACAGCCTCACGTTATTCATCCCCATATGCTCATAGCCACCATACACCTCACACGTGTAACGCGGCACCGGATACCGTGAAAATGTCTCTCGTTTAGCGGAACCTACAATGGTTACTAATAGGTTCCCGCTCCCGCGTGGAGAACAAGGTTCGGAATGACCTCAGTTGAACCAACCATTGTCAGATTGCATTACTTGGAAGCATAACATCGTCAACCACAACAACGACAACAATAACCGAAGTGCATCTCGAAATCTCATTCCTCCATGTTGAATCTCAAATCCGTCTCTCAAACGTGAAACAACAATGTTGGGAGCGGCAAGTGGGTGGCACATGCAACAAGGGCAGGGGCACAAGCACGCAAACCTGAGACGATACGATACTACTGATCAACCACTGACCATCTTAACATGGTCCTGCTTCTGTACTGAATACATCTATATTTATATCCAGCCCTTCCTTCTCCCGCATCGCGATGTTCTGGAAAGTAATCGCAACGTGTTACAGTGTATCAGATGTTGCACCTTAACTCATCACTTCCACCGCACCAGTTCCAAGGTTCAGCTGCTTCAGATCCTTCCGTTATTCAGCCTCATCAGATGATTCTCACCATGCTCTTTTTTTGTTTTTTCCCTTGCTTTTGAAGCCCTTTGCTTTTCGAAGTTTTGATTTAATTTGATTTAATATCCCCATCGAATCCCATCGCAGCGATCCGAAACGACGGTGCGATGCAATGCGGCTGTTCCTTCCATCTATTCCAAGGTGTTCCAATGTTCTTCATTAGAATGTCTGACCTGAGATACTACTGGGCACTGTATCTCGATCTGTAGAGCCTTGACATGTCCAGACGATGCGAGGAAACGTCGGGAGGAAAGGAAGTTCCCTGTTGTGACTGGACGACAGCCTCACGTCTCTCGCCCTGGCTTCTTTGGCACGGTTCATTGCGTTTCGAGGTCAATGTCAAGCTGTCAAAGTACTCGTACGGAAAGTGTATCTTCCATTCATTGCTTTGAAAGTTGTCTGATGCTCCGTCACATGATCGGTTTGGATTCTTCATGTCGGCTCCCGGTGGACAAGAAAAGTGGCAGAGATTCTTTTTTTTAAACTATTAGCGTAAGTTAATTCCAAGTACTAAAATATTCAAGATATCTAGAACAATTGCCCTCATTGTGCTCTCGTTTTCGATGAATCATTTTAATTGTTCTCAATAAATAATATAATATAGTGGTTTTTAGTTAAGTTAGGATCAGATGAAAGAGATCTATGCCACTTTTCTTGACCACCGGGAGGTCGGGTAGATAGTTCGTGGGAAGGGGAGATATCGAAATCTTCGGGTATATCAATACACCACGGGAGAAACAGGATCAGACACACTTATTCATATAATAGTCAACTTCAGCTATAGTAGCTGTACTGTACATGAGAACACCTGAAGTGTGGGTTTGGTGTCACGTGTAAGTTTATATACCCCTTTCGAGGTGGTAACTATTATTGAGTGCTTTCATCAACTGCACAGTTGCAAAAGAGATTGCAAAAGGGTTGGTGCTAGTTTGAATTGCTATCCTGCGGTCATTGGGTATTATACTGTACTTTTGGCTGCGCTGGAGGAAGTAACCTAGGCTTTCGGTTATTCTAATTGGCCTTGGAGATAGATGACTGGATCCTGGGGGCTGGCTACATTGTTGAGACCAGTGTAGATATCTGTTTTGGGGTTGCATGGCAGCCCAATGACCAGTGGCTTTGCTGGCACCACGCCAATCACGTCACGAGACTGTACATGGCTGCCTATTTCACTACACTTTGATTTCCTTGTCCTTCAGGGAGCACCTTGCTCTGAATTCATCGTAAGTTTGTGGTGTTTTTGACTTTGCAAATCGCTATTTTATCTTTAATATTATGTCTTTATTCGGTAAAGTGACTGCTGCCGTTCTTTCAGGCTCACTGGAACTCTTTACAACGCTTGGGGTTTTTCCTGTTCTACTTCTCTAAGCTGCTGCGCGAAGCTGTCCAAAATTTCAGTCGTTTCTTAAAAGATTGATTCAGGTGCTGATGTTAGCTAGAACCACACAGGTTCAATGAATGAGCCCTCGTCAGAAGACAATTGGACAAGGACACCAATTGTTGACGACCCGAATAAAAAAGATGATGACGACAATGAAGAGGATAGAACTGACACCTTTCTTTCTAAGAACGAAGCATCATCCCCACCAACGGCACTCCATGCTCGCTCACTTGAACTAGGCCTTGGCTCATATGTACCAAAGCCAGAGTGCCGAACATGCGACCATGATTCCTCGGAAAAAGAAGTCAACCTTATGCATGAAGAGATTCCTGACAAGGCTTCTGCATTCTTGAAGGATCAAGGACGTGGCATTCTATACATCACATATCAAAACATAACTTTAGGGATTGAATTGCGAAAGGGAGTCATTGCGGATAAAAATACTAATGGTGAACAGCTCTTTTTAGCTCTGAGATCGAGGTCGTATTGGAGCTTTGCTACGCATCCATGATACTACCCGTATGAAGCTCTTTCGTGGTTCAGCAACTGTCAGCAAGGAACATCTATTCTATAGTGGCTGCGTCTTGAAATGCGACTATGAGTCGAACGGGCTAGATTCCAATATGGGCTGGACCGAGTTAGAAACATATGAATACGCGACAGCACTCCTATTTTCAACATCAGAGTCGTCTGGGATTGACATTCAGCCACAAAAACATTGGCGATGGTTTCATTCTAGGATTGTTGTGAGCCCCAAATGTAAAAGCAACCTATTCGCGAGTTCGGATTGCGAGGAGGGACTCATCGAAAGATCGGATATCATCTCTAGTCTTAAACCTCGCCTTGTCAAATTTAGATCAGAAACAGACAGTGAAGTGATGATAAGATACTCGGGTCAAAACCCATTTTGTGTCTTCCCGCAACGCTTTCCTTTCGATGCTCCACTCAAGACTGGTTCTACTGCTGAGTATCGAGAACATTACGATGGCACTCAACATGACTGCTTCTCAGAAACCAGCCTCCACCTCCGCTTCTCCGAAAGTCCGACTGGACTATGCCTGTGGAAGTTGGAGCAACCGGACAGAGACACCGAGACATCGAAGTCTCTCTTGTGGAAGGTTACATACAAGTTAATTCCGCCGGATAATGGATTGCAGATCTCGATATTCTCACCTCCTTTCGCAGAGGATGCAGTCAATTCGACCACGATTATTACTACAAAGCCTCGTGTGAACATAGCAAAACTTCGGACGAACAAGGCACGGAGATCAAAAGAAATTCTGTATTGACGTGCATTGACAGTTGGGAGGAGTTTCTAGACCGTCCCGATGGACCTGCCGTTTTCAGAGCTCACAAAAATTGGTTGGCGAGGATTGCGGCTGCGGTGATTGGGGTGCTGGTTGGGGAGAAAGTGTGTTGGGTTTGCTTTAAGGAGTTGGAAGATGCTGGTGGGCCAGAGGTTACTAATAAGATCCTTTTCATTAATTGACTGTGGGAGATTGAAGGCAATCAGAACTGGGTTGAGAAAGGGCATTGATTAGAACTTATCACGGTACTTCTAGGCTGTTATGCTTCTAATCTACGGGATATGTTCTGAGTACACCATGGTGGACAAGATACCCGATTTCAAAGGTATGTTTCTAACGGCTTACGAAGACATTTCAAAATAATTCGGGCTTTTAGCGAAAAAAACCATTGATCACAAACGATGTTTTGAAGTGGGGATTCAACTTTGGACGGAACTCAGTTTCTTCATGATACACAGCTTTTACTTTTGACAATGACATTGTATTGTTTGCTTATAGTTACTCGATATCAGAGAGTCTTTGAATAATCTTATTCGTTGCCGCTCTAAACAACGTTCGGCACATAGAACCATGCTCCATGGAATTATTCTATTCCATTCTACCTGGAATCCTTCTAGAGATTATATAAAATAGAAAGATTCCTTCCATTAGTAGGCTCTGGAAATTCCATAAAATCCATAGCATTCCAGACTAGTTAAAACACGTGATTGTAGGAGCTATATAACCCTTAAGAGTTAAGTAAATAGGTAGGATATAATCAACTCTAGAAGTATTTACGATACTCGTACCCTACCTACGTTAGAGGGACATTTACGTAATATAACTTATTATCTAACTGTTTAATATAAATAGAGCCCTAGAGACTTCCTATTAGTCGACGATCATGTGACAAATTCCAGCTAGAAATTCTATATATTCCATAGAATGTATACCTCTAGAATAGAATCCTTCTCCTAAATCCTTAAATAGAATAGAATCCTTCTAGAGAAGGCCTCTGGAATCGAATGGAATTCCAGTTGCCGAACGTTGGCTCTAAGGGCCCCGAGTTCATCACTTTCTTCTAGTGAGAGAGTGGATAACAAAATCCGAAGTTGGAGGGCCTGTCCTAGTGGTGAATTACAAAAATGTGTTGTATGACAAGACTGAAAGGGAGGTACGTGCACTCATTCTTCATCCAATTGTTTTCCTTCTTTCACTAATTCACTATGCTTTATAGAATGAATTTCATTTATCAAAATACCAGAGCATTCAGACCCATGCCCATGCCCCAATATGACAGCACTTATTTACCGAGATAGTTTCTCTTCCTTCCGTCAATGCCACCAAAGAAATAGGAGCCCTCCTCCCCTCCCCCAAAAACATGGACTTCCTCAAAACTCTCTTCGAAGGAATTACCATCGCCATTCGCATCGGGCCTGCTGAGCTCATCCTAATGGCATGGCTCTTCATTCTCCTTTCATTACCACCATTCAGTGAAGTCCAGCACTTGCTAATAGACATCAAAACTGCCGCATTCAGCATTTCGGCCCTCGAAATATCCTGTATCATCCTATGGGTATCGGCCCTCGGAAATCTAACTTTCGTATCCGCCCTCCACGAACGGGTTCAGAAACTGATTCGAGTCTGCGCGTCATTTGCCTGCTCTTCAACCGCCTACTTGCCAGTACTTCTTATTTACGCTCGTAAATCCCTGCTCCATACCAATCAGCAGGGCAGAATCTTTGATCGGGCTGTATCCTCTGTATGCGGAGTGAAACTTATCTGTCTGGTCTTTGACATCATGCGAGTGCTACTCGGTTTCGATGGTGGTGATTGTTTCTACCCTGTTTGTGTATCTTCTGAGGCCTTTCGAGAGTCAACGGGCTTTTTGAATAGGCTTCTTAGTAGGGATATCTTGTTTCGATTGCAGGTCGTCATCCTGTTGCGATTCCGCAGAACTTACTTTCGCCTCGCTAAGAATGTGTTGAGAAAGGCTCTACCGAGAGAGATACTTCGACGTTGGAGTTGAGATGGCGACTGCTGTTCATGAGGAGCCACCGGTGTAGCGCGGGGCTTGATTTGCCTCCTCCTTATTCGCCTCTGCTCATAGATGTTAGAAGAAGAGGTGCACTCGATGGAGGGACTCGAACGGGAAGATGGCGTCAGAGACATTGTGGTACCAAAGCTCTGTAATCCGAAAGAAGTCGAGGTAGATGGCTTGGTGCTTGAGATGGGATAATTCGCGAGCCGTGGCAATACTGTTGAGGTAGGAAGGATTAGCTGGGACCAGAGGCCGAAATCTTTCCTCGAGACTACACATTACGTATAGCAGAATGAAATATATTTTCGCCTGTCTTAAATTTTGACAAAGTGTCTATGACAGAAAACAAAATGAATACCAGTAGACCACAGCTTTACGTATACAGCAGTAAAGAAAACAAGCCCAGAAGATCCTTGCAAAATTTTCTTTTGACAATCCTCTCCCATTTATAAGATACACGAAGAGAGGGCGCTCGGTGTAGAGGCGTGAATGAATCTAATTGAGGATCAACTGCTTGGAAACCTTGTCTGGTTGGCAAAAACGTACGACTTTGTTTTGCAGGGAGGACGTTACAAAAGCGGACACTGTTAATCCACCATTGGTGCACGTTTTGCGTGCACTTTCCCAATCTGCAGGGGGTTGAAGGAGGAAAAGCTGGGTTTATTGAGAAATCTACGGTTCAAAGGTGTATTTGTGCTCATCGTTTCTTCCTTTGAAGACAAAAGCGTACTTCTGCCGAGCTATAAAATGCCATCAAGTATTCCTCGCACTTTCTCTAGTGTGATTCAACTTCTGACTCTACCAACCATAATTATATGTTGTACGTGATTTGCGGGGAAGTGTTTCTCTCCTTTTCATATATATCCAAGTGCCGGTAGAAGGAAACTCTGTTTCAACCGCAGTGTACATACATTGTATCTTTTATTTTAAAGCTGATGAGCTCAGAGTAAACTAAAAAGCTGAAGATGTCATTGACGGGTATGTAATCTCTAGCAAATATGAGATTCAACGCTTAGGGGTAACAAAAGCTCTTTTCTTCCCCGCACGGCATGGATAAATGTCCCACTACGAAGGACCAGTGCCCTGGGATCGGCTCTCGACAATCTTTTTCCCCCAGTCAATCTCTTAGCACTTGAAAATTCCAACAATGCATGACATAATTTAAATTCAATCCAAGAGGCTGAGAAGCTGTACTTTGAAGTGGAGGTTGACAAGTTGCTGTTGTGACCCAAAAAGTGGGGACGTCGCCCCACAACGAAGAAGAATTCAGCCATTGAAGTCAACAACACCAGGTTTTCTGGATCCCATAGAAGATATCTTGTGTTTCACAAATAAAGTTGTTCCACGAAACAAGGTTCTCATGACGTCGTGGAGATCATAAAGGCCCAATGTAGAAATATGATGGAGATCATCATTTCAATATCAGACTTGGATCCACTGATCATCGACGCACGTCAAAAGTGTAGATAGTATAAGTGAACTTCAAGTACCAGCTATATAATGTTGCTGGGTAACTCTCCTCGTTGGCTTTTGTTGTTAACAAACTCTTTGCTGAGGTATTGTAAATAACGTCATAGGCGAGCAACAACAAAGGGACTTCACGACCACCTCCGACGCGCAACCAGAGCGCGACATCTGTCCAAACCCACAGATCAGGTGACAATTGATCAAACCAGAGGCTATCCCGCAACTTTGGTGAGGTTGCCATACAAAACTTTCCCCGACCGATTTTGGCGCTACCGAAGAGGTTGTCCGATCTGGGGGTATAAAAATACCGCCTCTCACTCAACTTTATACACTTCTTCCTCTCCACAAACACAACTTCTTGATCAACCACAAGACTTCAACAACAATCTTCTGACCTTGGTCCCCCGATCTTGGTCTTACCTTGTCAAAGCTTGACTTACTTCTTCAATCAACCACTACCCTCAACACATCAAACCAACTTCTCCAACCTTCATCATGAAGTACGCTTTCACCCTTGCGGCTTTGGCCTTTGCCTCTGCCACCATTGGTATGTTCTCACATCTCACTACACTTCGATCTGATGTTTTGCTAACCCTTCTTTAGGTGCTGCCCTCCCTGAGCGTCCTGATTGCGGTTCGCCTTACTCCCCTCCATGCCCAAAGGCCATGTCAGCTACCGTTGAAAAGCGACAGGGCTTTATCGGTTTCGAGGGAGCACACCGTCCACCCCACGCTGAGGAGGCTGGTGAGCGCCCAGACTGCGGTTCTCCATACTCTCCACCATGTCCTGCAGAGATGGCTTACCCTCCTGGACACCAATCTCCACCTCCACAAGTCTAAATACAAAGTCGATCTGAATGTAAGTATCACCATTTCCCAAAATTGAGTTTTCGCTGACTGATGTAATAGGCGAAGCACCCCTGTCAGATATTGGCGACATGATCAACTTTCACTTTCCCAGCTGGAAACAGATCGAAATCTCACCTTTGTCTCTCAGCACTTTGCTGGATCTTCATGACATCACATAGCACATGCACTCTCTTGTTTCTCTTTGGCGCTTGTGCCATGACCCCTTTCCTTGCGCTCGCTTAATACACTGCATGTTTGCATCACACAGTACAAAAGTACACGTTTTCTTTTTTCATCACACATGGAGTATGGGTCGTTACATGACAACCGGAGGGGCGTTGAGGTTGTACATTTTCCAAAGATACCCCAACCTTTGCATTTGCAAACTCCTTGTATAGAGGAATAATACAATCAATCTGAAATTTTCAAAACTTGACGCTTGTCAAACTGTGAATTTTGACTGAGCTGTGACTAACCAGGACGGTTCATTGTGATCGTAAGTAAACATAGTGAAGCAGTAGCAGTGTTCACCTGAGATTACACTCACTCAGCTAGGTGTGAACTTTAATTTCACGTGTTTCTTACCAGGGCCTTGGTAAAACATTGGAGGAATTTGAGACTGCTCCTCTGGATATTACGGACCTGATTGTACTTGTGGAATCACTATATAGAGCGGGTATCTCAGAATTGTGCATGCTTTACGAATTCATTGTGAAGCTTAATAAATCAGCTATAAGGTATAAGTCAAAAATACGATAAGTGTACAGCCATCACTCTACACCAAAGGTTAGAAATCAATTACGACCCAAGAAGCCTGTCATTATAGGTGGGTGTCCACACTCTCTGTTCCTGCCACAACGCCACCACGCTACTCCACTAAGTATCATAATATCAGAGAATAGGAAGACAGATATTTAGTAATCTCTTTCCCAGTCGCCAATAAGATATCACAACATGATACCGCGTTTAGCCTGCTCTCAACTCATAACCCCAAACCTACAATAATCAACAGTCCTTTGAGACAACCACGCTTTCTGGCCAGCGTCTTTCCTTTTAAATGCACTCCCGCCCTTCGAGGACGACAATTTCGTGGCCATAGGAGCGAAGAGAAGACTCGAGGGACCGAACAGGTTCAACGTCAATCGGGGTTCCTCTTCGGTTATTGTGTAGGTAGTAGATTGGTATCTGTGTTATCTCTGTTTTCCTCGTTGCCATTTTGTTTGTTCACTGAAGACTTGAAGAGTCAGCGTCAGGCAGATTTCGCTTACCCCGCCAGTGATTCACGAGAAATTTCAAACCGTCGTTGGGGCGTAGAGCTTGAGGAGACTGTGAAAGTAAGCAAATATAATGTACCCAATAAATACATGCAGTCAATTCCAGGAAGTGAGAAAGCGACTTCACAGCCTCGCTTACTAGAATCGGAAGACCCATTCCCGTTGCGGAGAACGAATAACCCAAGGAGAGCGGTACAGCAAATACACCAGAGCGGCGTCTATGAAGAGAGTCAAGTTCAAGTTCAAGAGCATTCAGATGTAGATGACATATATGTCCCAAGCTAGATGTCTCCATACTGTAAGATTAGATCAGTAAAGAGAATTGCTGAGTTTCTTTGCCAGGCTGTACAAACCCAACGAAGACCTCCCTTGTTGACTCGTAGAGATTCATAGATAGATAGAAGCACGCCTCAGATAACATAAACCCCCATTTTTATAAGCAATTGCATTGAAAGGTGCCCTTACAATCATCGAGTTCCGCTTCGTCAAAGTGGTTCAACGAGGAATTTCATTTACCTGAATTCTGATCTCCAACAATTGCTCCATATTGCTCTCGCAATAAGCGGGCCCCGCAAGGGTTAAGGACTGCCTTTATGGTTTAATGTATCGCTCTAAAATCTGGACAGTAAGATCACCACTCCTTCCCATCAAAGCTGACTCGCAAATAATAGTCATAGCTTTTCACCGTCGCATTATCATTGAGTGTTCCCTATGAAATATGCTAGAACCTCTTCTTAACGAGGGTTTCAACAGATAGGGAAGGGAGCATTGAGTAGGAGATTAGGAGGGGAAAGGGCAAGAACTCTAGTGAGGCATGAAGTTTTACCATCCTTTTTTGAGGCTCGTTCGTTTTTGAGAGTACACTATCAAGAGGTGCCAACTTTTTCGGGCATCTTCTTGGGGTTTGGGGATTGAGATATTTACTCAGTCGCCAAGAAAGCGACCACTGAAGCAGTTGGGAATACCATTTTGGCGTGTAGAACCTAGAAAGGAAGGCATGCTATTTGTAGTGATTGTAGTGATAAGCGAGAACGAGGAAAGTTACCCAGGACGGTGGGTTTCAAGTTGTACAGTACAACCCGTCATGCTAACATCCCGAAGACTTCGACCCACACACATACAACGAGCGACTATTAAACTCCGATTAATTAATCATCTATCAAGTATCAGATCGTATTCTTTATTATCAGGACAGAACCCAGGGTACAGAAATTTGCCTCGCTAGAGGTACTGTAAGCGAGGCCATGATAATTCGTCTTTGATTACATCGTGTATTTCCACAAAAACATGCGAAGTAGTAGGGGGGCTGTGTGAGCATGGGATAGATCATCCGTAGGCCTAGTCATCAGAGTTTATCTGAAGCTGGACTGCCGAAGTGACGTTGCACAAGTCATCCATCGTACGAAGTATTTCGTGTATCTGTTCCGTTGTATCTACCATTATCTTTATTGACCAATAATATCGTCTTATTGACCAATTCGGCGCTAATATTCGGCGTTTACGAGCTAGCTGTCTCATTCGCCAACGACGTTTAAAGCTATTGCCAACACTTGATGCACCTAATTAGCCTAATATCCTTACTGTATATATATAAGCGGAAGTTAGTATACGATATTTAATTGATTACTAATTAATATATTCCAACTTTTAAGGGTCTTTTATATTCCCCCCTTAATAATTAGACGATTTTAGTAATTTCTTGCTTACGTACTTAAACTTATATTTATTTATATATATATAACTATTTCTAACCTTTTTTTTATTTAAATAACTAAACTCGCTTCTCTCTCTTTTCCTATATGTTATAACTAATTAAGATACTCTACTAGCTATACTAGCCTTATAATCTAAACTCCCTATACCCCCCGGTATATAGTCGAGGCTTAGGAGGCGGAAGTAGTTATAGTATAGGATGAATTAGACGAGTAATTTATAAGAGAACCTAAGGATATAATTCGTTAATCGAGTAGAGTAAGGGGTAGAATAGAGAGTTTAAATATTAATAAATCTCCTCCTTTAAAAAGGAATTAATTAAATACTAAACTAGGGCCTAGGGTAGGAGAAAAGGCTAGAAAAGGTTAGGTACCTATATATATAAACAAATAATATTAGTTTAACTCTAATAGAGAGTCTAGACAAAGTATTAATATAAATAGAATAGTATTATATTTAACTATTCAGATATATATACCGAGTAAAGGTCTATAGGTGTCCGCTATTATATAGTAGTGCCAAGGCGCTAGCGTAGCTAGGCCACGGTTACACGTACTATAACTTATACCGAGTATTTACTTAGTATTCGTATAATAATACTAGATTTACTCTTAAAAAGAGAAGTAAATACTTAGTACTAAAATAACTAATCGTTTAAACTAAAGTCTATCCTATTTCGTACTATATCCCTTGTCTAATTAGAATTGTCTATTCCTCGCTTAATTCTTATTATTATTAGATCTATTATCCTTATTATTATATTTAACCTACTCTTTAATTATAATATCGATCTTATTCGAATTAATTAATTTTATAAGCGCCTAGTAGGGCTTTAATTTTATTATAGCGTCGGTAGAATTCGAATCTCCCTTAATCTATATAATATTATAGATTTCTTATCGTTTATATACTTGTTATAAAGCTATTATATTAATTATAAAACGCTTCTCCTTAGTAGTACTAAGTTTTATAAGGTATTTATAAATTAACTTTAAATCCGTATAAATAGTAAGCTCGATATTACGTCTAAGGATAGCCTTAATCGTCGATTTAATTACTCCGGTAGTATTAAAACCTTTACTTAAAGCGTATAATTCGAAAGTAAGTATACTTCTAGTAATTTATCTATACTTTATAGAACTCTAGTATAAAATATTAGCGTTATTATCCTTATTCGCTAGGTATAAAACCTATCCGATCTATAAACTTAAGTTCGTTAGGTTTATAAAAGAAGCGTTAATAAATAGTATAAGTTTAAGCGAATCCTTATCTAAAGGAATATATTTAAGTCCTTAGTTTATATTATCCTTTAACTACTAAAGTCTCTTATTTAATACGTTAATATTCTACTTACTAGGTATTATTATTTATACTATAATATTTAGATTAAAGGTAGCTTTAGGCTAGTATACTATTACTATATATATACCTAGAGCTTGCTAAGCAACGTATTAGTCCTTTATAGTATAATCCTTACGTATAACTCCCTAAGCGCTTATTAAATTACTCTTCTTATTACTAACTAATTATACTCGTTTACTATAATTATAAGTAATTATAATTAACTTGTTAGTACTAAGAGTAATCTTTATACTATTAAACTTTAATAGTTTATTAATATTTAACTCTTTAATTAGTTTAGATTTAAATACTATAGATTTATCCTTTTCCTTATTCGCGAATACCTTATTACCTAAAAGTAAAGTATTATTAGTTTAAAGTCCTAAAACACCCTAGGAGTCTCCTTTACGTAATACCCCCTTTTCTCCTTTATTAATATATAAAAGATAAGAGTTATATGTAAATTACTTTATATTAAGCTTTTTTATATAGTACTTAAGATATATATTATACTAGTAATTACCTAACTCTAGAATATTATATAATAGCTTAATAATCTTAAAGTATAAGTTCTTCTACTTTAGAATACTCTTTAGTTCTTATATAAAGAATAGGCGGTTAAGCTTCGTAATAGACTAAGTATACGCCTATACTACGTTATATAGCTAAAGCTTAACTAGGAAGCCTATAGTTATAGTAAGTATAACTATAACTCTTATACTAATACGCTAAATTATTAGTAATTATATTAAAACTAACTTCTTTCTATTATTATCGAAAGCTTTTATTATAAGTCGAGACTTCTTAAATACCTCTAAAGTACCCTTATTTTTAATAGTATTAATAAATCGAGAACTAAATATATAAGTATTCTTTAGTAGTTAATTAAAAGTTATAACTTTAAATACTCTATTATTAGTTAATCTATCTATTTTAATTTATTATAAGTTATTAAACTATAAGTTATTAAATACTAGATAAACTTCTCTATCTTATATAAAGAATATAGAGTATTTAGTATCCTTATCCTTTAAATATACCTCTATATAATAAGTAATTATAGTCTTTTATAGTCTTCTATAACTATACTTTTATAGTAGTAGATCCCTCTTAGGCTAATCTAAATTATTATTAGATCTATAGTCTTTAGGGTACTCTATAATATTACTAGGTTTAATAGAAGGGTTATTAAGTTTAGTAGTATCTTAGTCTATATATCTTAGTTTAATAACTATAGATTAAAATTTAATAGGTTTATTATTAATCTTAATAATTATATTCTTATTATCTTATTCTTATAAAATATATAGTTCTTACTACTTTTTATACTTATACTAAACCTAAACCTTTAAACTAAGAAATAAATCCTTAATTATATTTATAGGTCTATTTCTAGTATTAAGTACCTTATTAACTTATCTCTTTACCTTAATCTTATATACCTCTATTATTACCTTTATAAGTATTCCCTTAACGCGGTATATATATATAAGACTTTTTAAGCTCACGATACCTACTTTATACCTACTTTATAATTTAAGCCTTACGATTATTTTAACGTCTATATAATACCTTAGAATTAACTCTCGAATATAAATAAGTAATTGTAATTAAGGTAGTTATACGACGTAAAAATAGTATTTATTCTATATACTATAATTCGGTCTTTCCGTACCTAAATACATCTAAATAGCTACCTAAAATAATCGAATATATACCTTAAAATAGTTGTAAAAGTAGTATAAAGTTATATAAGTAATTATTATAATCTATAGACAAATTATTAGAATAATTATTATTTAGAACTTGCTTCGATTACTTATAAAAAACAATATCTTTTTTTCTATTATTACTACTACTACTTCTATTTAGGGCCCTTTTAAGCTCCTCCGGCTTCGACCCTGCCCCTCTAGCTCCTATACGGGCGAGTCTAGTACAAATTAATACTAAACTACCTAGAAGATCTTGTCGTATTATAGATCGTATACTAATTATAATTAAGGATCCCCTACTAATTAATACCTAGGACAAATCCTCCGAGTACAAGGAACTAATAATACTAGTACTAAAACGACGTTATAAAGCTAAGAGTACTCTGTTTCTTACTAAACGGTCCTATATAACCCTACTACTAATTTCTCGATCCCCGGTTCTATAGTTATCGCTATACTACTTTAATAGGGAGTTCTATAATACTAGCTAGATAAGGAACGGTAACCTCGATAAAGCGAATATATCTTTTAGTACTAGCTCTACTCGTTAGTAAAAACACCTCTACTAAGTATATAAACATATAATCTAAAGTACTTAATTAGCGGAATTCGAACTAATTAATATACCGGACCCCCCTCGGCTATAAAAGATAAACTTACCTATTACGTACGATATTAATAATCTAATCACCTTTTTTAAGCTCTTCTTTCCTAACTATATAATCTAATAACTCGTAGATAATACTAATAAATATACGGAGTAGGTGCTTACTAGAAACAACTGTAAATACTATACGAAACGTCGAAGTTAGTAGTATAAATATAATATACGAGAAATTAAGATTTATATTATAATCCTACTTTATATAGGTATTAGGAGGAACGTAAGAATAGAAGACTTTTAGGTAGAACCTATAATAAATTCGCCGGTTTTCTATATAACCTTTAATCGATATAAGGATATACGAACGTTCTTTAAGATTTCGGACGTAGATACTAATAGGAACCTTCCTAGCGAATAGTAGTATTATAAGCTTTGTTCTCTCGATCTTTATATTATAGGCGTTTCGTAAAAGGTTATAATCCCTAGGTTACGAATATTATATAATAAAATCATTATTCCGGCCTTTAGACGAAGTATCTATTAAACGATAGTTCTAGGAAAGCCTTATCCTTATAGTCTAAAGAACTAGATACTCGGATACGTAGGATATATATATAACGTGTTATACTATTCTAGTAGATATAGTAAGTCGAGTATTTTATTTGAAATTTAGTAGTAGTATTATTAGAATATATTAGACCGACTTCCTTTAGTATTAGAAGAGCTTAGCTACACGTAAGCGCTATACCTAATATAGCTAGCTCCCGCGTAAAGCAAGGTTTTCCATCTAATAGATAAGCTACGATAAGGCCTTAGTAATAACTAATCGAGAATACTAGGAACTTTAGGAATCTAAGATACCCTAAAGTAATACCTAACGCTTTTACTTATAACTACTAGAGTTTTAACCCTTGTATAACAACTGTTATATTTAGCCCTACTATTTACGATTTTTATAGATAATCTCTTTACCGATTATAAGCTCTTCTTAATCCTTCGGAGCTATAGTATTAGCGCCTATAGTACTATACGACGGAATAGAATACGTAGCTACTTTAAGACTAAAACCGAACCCCTTAATAACGGAAAGATCCTAGACTAGGGGGAATTAAGGACCGAGATCCACTTCGAGGAAGAAGGAAAGGAGGTCCTATTTTATATTTAGTAAGATTAAAAGGTTATTTAGCTAATAACGACGGTTTATAATAGTATAGGTTATATACTACGAGCTTGTCGAAGACCGAAAGATTTATCTACTATAATAAATAAAACCCGCTATATATTTAAAATACTACCTCTAAATAATAGACCTCCTACGACCGAATCCGCCGAATTATCTTAAAAAACTAAGGTATAAAAGTAACCCCGGGACAAAACTACTATTATACCTAGGCTAGCTATTCTAGTAATGTAAATTATAGATAATTATAACTACGACATAGGTAGAGCTAATAAGTATAATTAACTTCGAATAGAGCTTACTACTATACGAGTTACGTAGAGGAATTAGATACTATATTAGTTCTAGCTCCTTAATACGGCTTTAATTAACGTATATATCCTATATAAATAAGAGTATAAAACTATCCTAGGAGTAGGCCTTAGATCGGATATACCGAAGACTAAACTACTTTCGCGATAAGAGTTTATTATATTAATTATTAATTCTTTTCTACTAGAGACTCTACTACTAAAAGTAATTACCGCTCCTTTAATTATTATTCGGGGTAGTTATAAGTTTATTTAACCTAGGAGGAGTTTAAAGAGATAATACTATAAATATATAGGTATTAGAATACGAAGATAGTATTACTTTTATTAGTTTTAAAGTACTCTTAATCCTTAATACTATAATCTAAAAGGTATTAAAGTAATAAGATAAGAGTATATATTTTACGAAATACTCTTGTGCTAGCGTTGTTTTAATAGGTATTATAGTTATACTAGTAATACTATTATAACTAGGTACTAGGGAGGGGATTCTAATAATATAGATAAAGAGATAGACTCGAGTAATAGTAGAGATTCTAATTAGTATAGTATATTCTTATTTTTAGATATCTTTCGCGATAGCTTTAATTTTACCTTTTTAATACGAATATACTTAAAAAAACGCTTGTTTATAGAGATTAATTAATAAAGTAGGTATTAAAACCTTAAAAAGTCTTATATATATATACCGCGTTAAGGGGATAGTAGAACGCTAAGTAACTATT